>PVJA010000513.1:77611-167611 GCA_004027025.1 Myocastor coypus
AAAAAAAAAAAAAAAAAAAAAAAAAAAAAAAAAAAAAAAAAAAAAAAAAAAAAAAAAAAAAAAAAAAAAAAAAAAAAAAAAAAAAAAAAAAAAAAAAAGATAAGCTTCAGGGACTGATCATCACCTTGAAGAAGTCAAAATGAGTCACTAATCCAACCACTACCAGCTATTTATATTCATGCCCGCTTGCTACATGACTCACTTCCCCATTTGGTGCAGGATTTAATCAATTCTACCTGAGCATTTGTGCTTCTAACCTGAGTGGCTGACCATAGTTTTGTCCTACCTCGTGTGTGAGTACCCACATTTTCCACCTTAGACCTGCCTCACCTCGTGGTTTTGCTCCATAAAAATCCTTAGAAATGGCAGATTCCTGGGACAACCCAGTTGGATCCCCCTTCTGTCCTTCTCTCAGACAGGAGCTTTCTTTGCACCAATAAATATATTTTGCTCTTCACCACCATTGTTCTTAAAGTCTATTCTGTGGCTTTAGAGAACATATAATCAGCCCAGGTATCTTTCAGGCTGGGAGTTTCGTTCATCCTATCATTGGGATATAGAAGTGCTCTTCCTTGCACAATAGCCGTAAGTGGCAGTGGGAAACTGCTACAGGGATCATAGGAAAGCCAGGCTAATTTATAGAACAGCAAATCGTTCATGATCTCTGGTTACCTTTACACCTACAACAAACTACTTGCTAGATACATAGATTACAACATACTGAAGTATCAGAGCATCACGAGCCCATAGAACCCCATCAGTGGCAACAGCCAGAATGTAACCAGCAAAAGCCTACTGCCCACCTGTGGCACAGGCAAATTCACAGACCCCAGGTGCATAGAAAACAATCACACCAATCTGGTGGCCACAAATAATATTCTGAAATTATAAAATGTGATTTACTGTTACCAAAAATGCAAAACAGTCATTTTACATGAGTTTTTGATTGATTTTTTTTGAAGTACAGCATAACCAAAGGGGTAGATTTCAACAAATAAAATTATGAAGAATGGTTTGCTATTTTATAGCACATACTCTTGCAATAAAAATTCAAAAGCCATATATTCCTATTAATCAGACACAAAAAAAATGTGAGAGAAAGGATGAAAACTGAAAGAAACATCAATGGAGAAGGAAAAAGGCTAAAGTGGGTAAATGGAATAACTGCCATCATTTTTCTTTGCCATTTCCTTGACAATAAAAGGTTCCTATGGAAGCTCCTGATTTATGTGCCTTTCAGGCAGTCACTGCTGAACAAAGCCTCATTGATTTTGTAAGACTTGAGGTGGAGCAGTTCAAGGCCACTAACAACTGCAGCTCATACTTCTATTGGTGGATATCTACTAAATGAATCTGAGCCAGACCAAATTTATGAATGGGGCTGATGTTGGCCTACCCATCTTATCTGTAACTAATGGAAACTTGTACGTTGTAAGAAGTTGTACATGGGAGTGCACCCTGGACTTTTGACCCACGCATGTGCTAACTCTCTGGTCTGGAGACCTTAAGACTCTCTTTGAAGATTACACACCAATAAAGTACATTAATCTTTGATACAGCCAAACTTTCAACTGCTAAGGAGAGTACTCCTTACAGTAAGCCTAACTGAAAGGAATTATGTAGAAAAGTCTAATATATTTGTCCCTAGGTTTTCATTAGATTAATGTTTTTTTTTTTTTTTTCAAATGGCACTACAAGTTCCTTAATAAAATATTTTGTTCTTCACAAAACATTAGAAGGCAAATATGTACAGGAATAACATAGGGACATAGAAAGGAGTACAGAAAAATCAGATGCCATGGATATGAAGTAATTTATCCATGAGCAATGCGGAGAGGAAAAGATGATTACAGAGAAAGCTGATATTTTCATAAACAATTGATAAGTAAATCTCAACACCAAAATGCAAAAGAAATAATTAGGAATATATTGTTGAGACAAAGAAAGGTCCATCCTCCCTCTATGGCTTCTGTGTCATTTAAAGCTTCCTAAAGGCGTGGTTTGAGTTTTGAAAGACAAGGAGGAGTTCACAGAAATCAGCATATGTGAAGATGGAGGGCCACAAGGCAGTCCCCCTAGGTAAGTGTATAAGAGCGGTGCAGTGCATGAACAAAGGCGGAGAAGCAGCCAGGCTTCGGAAACGGTGGGGATAGTTTTAATACCATTCAATTTTAGCTGCCCATGCATAACCAAGAGAGCTTAGGAAGAAATTCATTGGTAAATCAGAAATTCAGTTTAAGTCACAAAGCAACAACTCACACAGAATTAAACCCAGAGAAACTATTTAACTGAAGCATTACATAGGTGTGAATAAATCTGTAGAGTATTGGTGAAACTACATTATATAAGTGACAAAAATGCGCAAGCTAGGACATATACCCCAGAATGTAAAAGATACTAGTCAGCTAAGAATGTTGTCGGTAGTCCTGCCTCATTAAGGAACCAAAATTGACCAGCCTAGCTCAAGGGATAGCTTCTCCACCTACCTCTCTTTGTTGCTCTAGGCAATGTCCCTCATTGACCCTGTCTCAGATTTGATGCAGTGTTATTAGAACTTATTTCTAGACCTCAGATCGTGCATATCACATCAGGAAAGCCTGAATATTAAGTACCTCTTCATCAACACCCTGAACTGTCTTCCCAGTGATCCGGCCATACCCAATCTGAGCCTTCTGGCACTTGCATTCTCTAGAAATCATCGTTCTTCTCTAGAAGGTCTTGAGCTCCTTTTTTCTCTTTGGTGAATGCAGTCTCACATGCTAATTAAAAGATTTTCAAAGCACCAGCGGGGACATGCGTTGCTAGATTCCAGCTCAACCAGAGTATTACTGCTGTCTTCTTTCTTCATGCCCACTATCACAAGAGATACCTTAAAAATGCAAAGTCTGGGCTGGCCTGATAGCTCAGGGGACTAAAGCACCTGCTTAGGCAGGGGCCTGCTGAATTGGAGATTGAGACTGGGTGTGGTGGCGCATGCCAGTAATCATAGCACTTGGGAGGCTGAAAACAGGAGAATCACTAAAGTCCGATCTAGTAGTGAGACACTGTAGACCCTGTAGACCTTATCCTAAATACAGAAGAAAAACAAAGAATGCAAAGACCTAGGCTGGTTTCCTTTTTCACAGCTTTTTATTGACCAAAAGAAGTTAGGATATGGCTTATGGGGGAAACTCTTGAATGCTACAGTGTCTGCAATATATGTTGGCCCCGTTCTTGTCTCCTTTCGGGTAAGTGAATCAAAGTAAAACAGACAGGAGTCATCTTTCAGTTATTTGTATGCTAGACTAATTTAGAATCCTGTAGACACTGGATCATGCCAAATGTAATTCTTGCTTCTCCAGTAAGAGCTCTGCACACTACAGCAGGTTAGGATCCTGCAGAAAGGGAAGAATTGGGTCTAGAGCTTCTTTTCAGTCTTATACCAAAAGAAGTATAATTTTACTTATAGTCATTACCTTTTCTCCTAAGTAATTATCCAAGCATCTCCATGCAAATCCTTTGTGCCTTGTGACTCTTTAACCTTTCAGAACCTGAGTGTAGGGTTAATATTGCCTCAGAAGGCTGGGGAGATGGTTCAGTGGTCTAAGCATCTGCTTGGCAAGCATAAGCACCCAGCTTCTACCAGGGATAATACAGCATGCCTTGCTGGCCCGAAAGCTGGGCATGGTGCTGCACACCTGTAATCCCAGCTCTGGGGAAGCTGAGATAGGAGGATCACCATGAGTCTGAGCTGTGCAGCAAGATCCTGTATTAAAATAAAATAAGAAAAAAAATTATAGAAACAACAAAAATATATTACCTCTGATGGTTTGGGCTCAAGGGTTTGGCTTCATTACTTGCTCCTATTTACCAAACCATGTTTTCACTCTGTTTGCTCATCTGTAAAGTGCAGATAACATTATGACCTACCTCATAACACAGATGTGAAGATTAAGTGGTATGACACATGTCAAGTACTTAAACAGTACATGCAGGAAGCATTAGCTATTAATCGCAAAATGCACTTTTTTTCCTTTTTTTTTTTTTTTTGCGTAGCTTGGAGTTTTCTGGTTGGTTGGTTTTGTTTTCTAATGAAGATTGGGAATGGATGCTGCCAGATGGAAACCAGACAAAAGCAAACAGGAGATCTTTATAGGTGGACACACACCGTGCTTCGCTCCACTGTTGCAGCGCTGACCCACAAGTACGTGTGACTCGGAGAAGAAGAAAGCGCCGCGGTGCATGCTGGCATCTAGAACGTGCGTCCCTCTGAGCCCAGAGCAGCTGGGCTGGAACAAAGCCAGGGAAAGAAATCAATCTCTTTGGAAAAAACAAATCATACCACATCTTCTTATTTTGACAGTCCAGGAGAAAAGAGGCAGCTTCACAGAATAAAGCAGTGAATGTGCTTTAAGATCGCGCAGTGAAAGGCACAGAGCAGCCACCCTGTGATTGTGGAGACCCCTACTTATGTGTACATTCAAAGCCTGTAGTACAAAGAGGAAAGGATTTTGACTGCTTCTCCTGGACGGAGCATGAAGTTCTTTCTTCCTGGATGTAGCTGGTGCTGCTTCAGTTATTAAGAACAAGCCTAACATCGCAGAGGAAGCCCCCTGAATAAGAATTTTCCTGTTATAACCTGGAGTGCTCACCATCCTAAGAATGTCAGCCGGGAATTATGCTTAGATTCTTTACATCTTTACAACCATGAAAGTTGCAAAATAAAATTTAACCCACTATTAGTTTATTATTACAAGATGATAAATACTGCTTAGGGGGGAAAAAAAAAACATTGGGAATATAGAAAGAAAAAGAATGGGGCTGGGGAGATAGCTCAGTGGCACAAGTGCCTGCCTGGCAAGTGCGAGATCGTGAGTTCGAACCCCAATCCCACAAAAAAAAAAAAAAAAAAAAAAAAAAAAAAAAAAAAAAAAAAGGGAAATAAAAAGAGAGGCCACCGATAATGACTAAGAAAAAGTCAGGGTAAAGGGAAGGAAATTGCACCTGCTAGGAATAGAGAAATGTAAAATAATACGCATACATGAGACTCGTCTTCTGTGTCCCTTCAGATCCTGGGCCTCTTAATGCCTCTACTGGGAAGCTTCCCCAAGCATCGCAAGTGTGTTACACGGCTAAGCTGAAGATTCCCAATAACCAGGCACTCCTTGCCTCGCAAGAGTTGCCTGCGCCATCTAGTGGCAGCAGGTAACGTAACCTCCAAGAGGTGAGGGCTTCTGCTTCATCATAGTCAAGATGAACAGGGTTATCACCTAGTCAGACTGTGTTGTGTCCCAACTAACTAGCAAAGCCTTCGTGAAAGCAATCCGGCACACACGCGCACACACACACACCATAAATAAATAAATAAATAAATAAATAAATAAATAAATAAATAAATAAATAAATGCACAAACGGCTTTTAAAATACCAGATTTCCCAGTAGTCTGGTCCAGGGAATGTTTGGAGCGGAGGAAGGAGAGTAGAGCTGCCTCCTCCGCTCGCGAAATGATTGGGGTTGGGCACCGAGGCCATCCCCCCGTGACATATTCGTAAGCCAGAGTGAAAGCTCAGTCTCTGAAGCCTGAAGAACTGAAGGAGGCAGAGGTACCACCCAGGCCCGCGAGTCGGGTCCTCCAAAAGGAGTGGAGCTGCTTTACTTTTGTGTTTTCTGTCCTCTGTCCAAAACTCTGCTCCCCAGTTTTCTGCACTAAACGATCGTGAGCAGGCTGTAATCCTTTTTGTTTTCGTTTGCCAGGTGAATGGGGCTGAGGAGATCTGCTGACTGAACCCAGAGACTTTAAACTGAGCTACATCCCTAGTCCTAGGCACCTTTTTTATTTTGGGACAGGATCTCATAAGGCCACTAATTTTCTCAAATTGTCAGCTTGAAATCTTCCTGTCTCAGCCTCCAAAGCACCTGGAATTACAGAAGTACCCTGCCAAGAACAGTACAAGCTGTGTTCCTAGAAAAATGCTTGTAGTGGAAAAAGTATGAACCTCCTGAGATAAGTAAAATGTATTTGCATCACACTTATTACATTTATTTTAAAAATATTTAGAGGGTCAGCAAGATAGCTCACCAGACTAAAGCATCTGCTTAGGCAAGCTTAGCAAGTGCAGTAACTGTGGTTCAATTTCCGGTACCACGTGGCACACCAGCTCTGCTCCCAGGGCAGGCTGAGCCAGTCATTGAGTCAAGGCTTAGTGGCATACACCTGTAATCCCAGCACTGGAGAGGCTTAAAACAGGAGGATCATTATGAATCTGAGCTGCATCATGAGAGCCTGTAACAATTAAATACATTTTTAAAAAAATTTTAGAGAGATGACGCTTTAGATAAGAAAGTACATCTGTTGTACTTGATAAAAGTGCTAGCAATTCATTAAGTTCTAAACACAAAAAATTTCCTGGAATTGAGAAGTTTAAGGATGAGTTCTTAGCCAGACCTGGTGGTGCATGCCTGCAATTCCAGCTGCTTGGGAGGTTAATACTGGAGAACCTCAAATGAAAGGCTAGCTGGGCAGCTTAGGGAGACTGCCTCAGATTAGAATGCTAAAAACGGTGGTCAGGTGAGCCAGGTGTAGGTCACCTACCTAATGTATGTGGGAACCTGGACTCGTTCCTAGCACTGAAAAAAGACTAAATTATTGCTTATAATTCACCTTTCTTCAGAAAGGACTTGAAATGAAAGGTAATTTAAAATTGTACTGGCACGCCAGAAAAACAGAAGTAAAAGAAGGGTTCAGGGAACTTTACTGTCTTGGAGGACAGGCAGGGGACGGCAGGTGGCTGGGGGAATCCTCTCACCTGAGACAAAAACAGGCCGGAGATGTTATGGACTTTTGGTAGGGGTTGGAGATTGAGGGAGGTTCAGTGACACCTAAGGAGCTGATTGGGGTATTCTTTTTGGTGCCAGAAAACTAAAAGGAAGTTGCAGTCAGGGGCTGGGGTGGGGGCAAAGGAGGAGGCGATCCCTGGGGAGGTAGGCTGTTGTTTGGGGATTCAGCCATGATGAACCAGGGCCATAACAATTTAGTAGTTTATACTCAGGCTGGAGCCTATCAAAAACAATACGCTTCAACTTGAAATTAGTGAAGAAACATGATCAAATAATAAGATGAGATTAGGAAGATTTTAAAAGAAACACATTCTTCAGTTAAGTCTTACATGTATTTTGGCAAGCTCAGAGAGCTAGTGAAAAGAAGCAGGGAGATATGATCAGTTCCCAGATTTCCAGTCCCTGCTTGGTAGAACCAGACTAGATGCTCAGAATAAGAATAGTTTGCCTTTTGCAGAAAATGCATAAGGTAAGTTAGTAACGTTAGTGTCAGGTGGTGATAGGTGCGTGCAGAGAATATGACAAGGAAGAAGTTGAAGTAGCAGAGGCAAGAAAGAGCCACGGTGAGGTGCCACACTCTGCAGCCATCTAGGGACAAACATCCTTCCAGAAAGAATAGGAGGGCCAAGCCCCTAAGCAGGGTGCATTCCTGCTGTATCCAAGGAATAGCCAGCAAGCTAAGTGTAGATGTACCTCAGGCTGCATTTTATTCAGAATATATCAGGTTTCTGTTCAAAATCCTCCAATGATTTCACAACTCATTGTGACAAGTAGCTAAAATCTAGGCAGAAGTCTACAGGGTCCTACTTATCTGGCACTCATGACCTCATTATCTTTACTTCCTGACAAATAAATGAATGGCTGACATCCAGACTTTTGTACACTGGGGCTTCTTGGGAAGCCCTGTTTTCCCTGAGGTAGATTCTTGTGTTGACTCTTACAGCCAAGAGAAAAGGAGTAGGAAAGAATGTTGAGAAGATGGCAGCTCCCTAGACCAGGAAATTTTTCTGAGAGATGGAGGGACAGAGGCAGAGAGAGGCAAAAGAGTTTATTTCTTCTAAGGGCTCTGGAGACCACGAGACACTCACAGTTTTATTTTCATTCCTCAGAGAGAAAAATATAGAACGGGAAAGTTGATCATTCTCTTGTGCAGACCATAGCATTGGGACAGATGCCATAGATACTTCTGCTACACTGGTGGTGGCTGGAACTTTTTGGTGGGAAATACACTGAAGGCCTAGCCTAAGAAAATTTTGATATGGGAGAAAGAACATGTTGGAGACAATAGGACCTCAATATTTGAGAAATAAGAATGTTTGGAGTGAGAGCTGGCCAAATAGCTCAGCGGATTAAAGCACCTGCAAGCAGGTGCAGGGGCTGGGGCACGCTAAGATGGCAACTGAGACTGGGCGTGGTGGCGCTCGCCTGTAATCCCAGCTCCTGGGAGGCTGTAAACAGGTGGATCACTATGAGTCTGATCTAGTAGCAAGACCCTGAACACCCTCTAGACCTTTCCCTAAAACCCAAATAAAAAGTGTTTGGAGTGTCTCACAATTTACCTCTTTTTTGCAGAAAATAAAGAAGGGATCATAGGAGCGGAGATACTTGTGGTACTCTTCATTCCCCACATAAACACACTTGTACACAGCCACACACTCACAGGCTGCCACATACATATGCACACTCAAATGCACCTCAAGCAGGTAGTAAATTCTATGCTCAGTGACAAAAAAGAGAGAGTTGTTTGCTGAACACTTTTGTTCATGCATTCTGTTCCCAAAAATCTAAACTTAAATTGGTAATGGGTGTGGCAGTTGATGTATTGCATCAGCTTGGATGGATTGCTCAGGTTGCGTGCCCTGGGCACGGAGGAGCCCTGCCCCATGGGGCACAGAGGGCCTGCCCTAGGGTGAGTAGGGTCTGCCCACCCCAGAGAAACTCAGCACTTAAAGGGTATATAAAGGAATCGCAGAAGTCTTCTGCATACCACCTCCTTAGAGGAGCTCAGATGTTAGGAGGAGCTCTGGTCTTCACAGTCAGCATGAGAGGAAGAGAGAGAGGCTTGATAAATGCTGTAGCTGCTGTCTCCTCTGCTCTTTATTGCTTTCTGCCACCATGAACTGCTGCCATCTGCTTTGGAGCCAGCAGAGTATGGACCGAAACCTCTACCAACTGTGAGCTAAATAAACCTTTTCTTCCTTAAATTTGTATGTTGGATATTTTGCCCCAGAAACAAGCAAAAAGTAACTGAGATCATGGAAAAATAAAAGATTATCTTTCATAGATTAAATATGCAGGACAGAAATAAAAGGAGAAAAATTTCCAGGGGATTAGTTGTGATTTTCCTCATCTACAGGGCCAGAGAGAAAGAAAGCGCCCCATGTGTTGCTAGGTGGTCTATGTTTTCTATCATAAGGAGAGAGGTTAGTGATGAAAGGTATTTGATTTTATTTAAATGCTGATATTTTCTTCATTGTGGATTTTTTGCCATTAATTTGACATAATTTATATGATTGCTGGGGTTTATGGCATGCTTCTGTCCTGGCCTTGATCTGAGTAGAAGCAGAGATTTCTCATAATGTTGTAGGCAGCTGAAAAAGATAAAAGTATTATATGGAGTCAGACAGGGATAGGCCCTTGGCAAGAGCCATGTGGCAGACAAGATACCTTGCAACTGTGGGAGAGACAGACATTCCCACTATGGGCCAGACCTCAGAACAATGGATCAAATGCATACCTCCTTAAGGACAAGCATCAGAGATTGATATTCTAAATAGCTCTCTATCACCGTAAGAAAACTGGGAAGTGTCACTAATCCAGTCCTCTATAGGAAAAATCTCTGTTGTGTATTCATGCCCACTTGATACATGACTTGCTTCCCCATTTGATACCAACTTAATCAATTTTACCTGAGCAATTGCACTTGTTCACTATAGCTTTTTCTCACTTCATGCCCACCAGGCAAGTTCCCATGTTTCTCATCTTGGGCCCAACTCAGCTGATGGATTTGCTCTATAAAAATCCCTTTAAAAACATAGGTTCTTTGTTAAATATTATGCTTTGTATGTAGGTGTCCCCCTCCCAGCTCCTCATGCAAATCATAAGGTGGACTTCTAGAGTTTCTGATTAACTCATGATCCCCTGGCATTATGGGTGTGAGTGCTACCCCCAGCCTGGGGTTCATAGCCTGAATGCAGCATAAGAGAGACAGACTTGCTCTCTGTTGCTGTTGCTGCTACTGTTCCCATTTGCTCTTGCTCTT
Organism: Myocastor coypus; assembly: GCA_004027025.1. Lineage (NCBI taxonomy): Eukaryota > Metazoa > Chordata > Mammalia > Rodentia > Myocastoridae > Myocastor > Myocastor coypus. Next base: position 87,691 of record PVJA010000513.1, read on the forward strand.
TCGCTCTTTGCCACTACCATGAACAGTTGTTCTCTGCCATGTGCCACTCTGCCTTGGAGCCAAATGTGTCTGGACTGAAACCTCCAGTGACTGAGATCTAAATAAATCTTTCATTCCTTCATTCTGTATGTTGGGTATTTTGTTCCAGCAATGAGTAAAAAGTAACTGAGACAGGATTTGGTACCAGGAGTGGGGGGAGGTTCATTAAAAGGCTGTATATGCATGAATCAGTGTCCTTTGTATGGCACTATGTCTCCCATAGTCAGGATTTACAGGTCCTGGAATCAAGGGGTGGAAGTAGGAATGGTGCTGCTCACCATTACTCCTAGTGATCTACTAGCATATTTTTTGCTCCTGTCCCCACAACCTTATGTTCTGGACTAAAAGTCCTAGTTCTAAAGGGGAGAAGGCTTGTATCAGGAAGCACAACAATGATACCACTGAATAAAAGCTAATATTCCTCACTGGTCACTTTGATCTCTTCATGCTTTTGAAGAAACAAACAAAAGGAGTTACAGTGTTATCAGAGGTTATTGACCCAGACTACAGAACTGGTAGTAGAAAAATGTAGTTCTAAATACCACCTATTATCCCATGATCAGCTATAGAAAAGAAGATTATTATTGTATTCTTGTGGTTCTGTTATAATATAATATAGATAGATTTAATACCAGTTCCTAAGGATTAAACCTGTGATAATGTTGAAGTTATGGAGTTATTAAGCATAAGCATCAAGCAAAGAAAACTTACCTTCTATTTTGGTAAGAGAATTAGTGCCTTTCCATTTGTATGCAGGATAACATGTTAGACTCAATTATATGCAAATCTTTGTATCTGGAGACTGGTTTAAAGAAATGTGTCTATGGCCAAGTTGACAAGGGGTGTATTGTAGTGACTGACCAATTGTGTCCACTTGAAAGGTTAATAGCTTAACTAAACTGGCTCAGCAATTCCACACCCTAGGGTGACTCATTACTTAAAGGATGTAAGATGGAATTGAGGAAGAGTAGAGGGTTCCATTTTCTGGGAGACGTGCTGGTCTTTGCAGTCAGCTTGGACATCATCTCCTGGCTGCTAGCACAACCTCTCAGCTTCCACCTTGGATCCTCCAGCCTTCCAGTGCAGATTCAGACATCTGTCACAGATCCATTGGCCTCCTGATATAGCCTTCTATCACAGGCCCATCATCCTTCTGACATGGACTTATAACAGAACACTGCAGTGAGCTCCAGTCCTTGGAGTGAGTTCTTCAGTCTCTGATGTGCAAATGTCCTGCCCATTGCATGCTTCCTCATCCAACTCTGTGGCTGACTATGATAAGCCAATCTTATAAGTTCTTATATATTTGTATATCTTGTGTTCCATCTGTTTCTTTAGTAAAATCCTGATCTATGGCAGCAACCCACTCCGGTCCCCTTCTGTCCTCCTCTTGGATGGAAATTTTCTTTCCCATGTAAATATATTCTGCTCTTAACCTCAGTTGTTCCTAAAATTTATTCTTCAGTTTTAGAAAACATGAACTTGTCGTGTCTCAGATATCTTCCAAATTGGGCGTTTCATTCCCTTATCTCAATAAAATACCAGCTCCTCATAGACTGCACCACTGGACCAAAGTGCTGCACTAATGGAGTACCAGGCACCTCTATGCACACATGATGAACAGAAGAGGTTGCTCTGCTCCGCCAAAGTTTTCACTGTTCAAGAACTTTAAATTATGGGCTTAAGCAAATCATAACAGAGAATGAGCTTAGGAAAACTGAAGTGAGTAAAAATTGAGGTTAGGAATAAAATTAAGTTCTGTATTTTGCCATTTTGAAATTACAAACTGACATTTGCATCCATTTATCATTAATTTTCAACACCACCTGAGTGTGAGAATCACCTAGAGTACTACTAATACAACAGGACCCCAGCCAGAGGCTATAATGTAACTGGCATATCTAAACCCACACCAATTTATTCTAACTTGCAGCCAGAGCTGAAAGCCACTATCAAGTCCTTCAAGCATCAATGCTACACACCATACACCTTCTCATAATTAAGCTTAGAGAAAGCCAGTAACCACACAGCCCATCCCTTAACCCACCACCACCCACGCATCCACACCACTCCATGCCACCCTGCTTCTTCCCAATCTTCTTTTCTCACTTAGCTTCAAATCTCAGGAGGTTAAAGCAGCAAGACTGCAAGTTCAAGACCAGCCTGAGTAATAGTGGGTCCTTGTTTTAAAACTATAAAATAAAAAGGTGGGAGTGTAAGTTTATGATAAAGTAATGGCCTAGCATGCATGAGGCCCTGGTTTCAATATCCAGTATGAAATTTATGTATGATATATATATATATACAAATGCATAGAATGATATATAATGCAATATGTTTTGTATGCATCTAAATGATATGTAATTTTCTATTTTATATAAATCTTATAGGTATATAAAATATCACCACATACTACAATAAAGTATTTTTTTAAAAAACTAACCTTGCTACAAAAACTAGAGCACTTAGGAACTTGAACAACATTGTAAAAATGAGCTCCTTCTCCAAAGGCACAGATAGTGTCCATGTTATTCAAAATAGTCTTGTCTTTGTATGATTTTTTTCAAGCTATCAAGGCCATTTTATAGTCAGAAAAGTTCAAAAATAAAGAAAATACATTTTTAGAATAAAATAGCAAAACCATTTGTGTCTTTCTAGAAAAATGACTTAGTAGCCTAACTTAAATATTTTCTGTACAAACTTATTGACTTCCTGATAGTAGCAGAAATTGAGCCATTCCTACCTCCTCTCCAGGCTGCACTGGCCTAGGTATGTCGAAGGTTCGACTTAACCCTGGTTCTTACGGTACTTAAGAGCTAGGAGACAACTGGGTAGCTCAATATTCAGCACAACAACATCCTGATGGACGTCCTTGAAAGAGCCCGTGAACCAGTTTACAACTTCAGACAGCTTTATTAACCCATCTGTTCATTCATATGAGTGAAATCATTCCTCTATAAACCTCAAATGACTGTCACCTCAAATGACAGCACTATAAATGAAATATTCAGCTGGAATTAGTATTGCTTGCTGCTAGGGAAATGTTACTGCTAGGATAAGTAGAATCAAGAGCAAACTGAAGCAAGGGATATAGCTCACAGGCACAGTGCTTGCCTGGCAAACGTGAGGCCCTGAGTTTGATTTCCAATCACCAAAGGGGAAAAAAAGCAAACAGAAAAAGAACTGCTTTCCCTGTTTCCCAAATAAAACCTACAGCTGGTTTATAATAGAAAAGAGAAACAGCTAGTCGCTTAGCCAATTGAAACATACCTACAACATACAAAAGAATGTCTTTACCTGTCTGGCGCCAGATTCCTTTGGTTTCAGCAGCACTGTCTTCTTGCAGGTTACCTGTGAAGTTATACACTAAATACACCCATGTGCTGGGGACCAGGGGGATAGCTCTGTGGCACAAGTGCCCACCTGGCATGTGCAAGGTCATGAATTTGAACCCCAGTCCTACAAAAATAAATAAATAAATAAACAAACAAACCCTTGTGAAGAAATACATTGCCACTAACAATTATATCTACTTGAATTGAATCATCCAACAGAATGGTGCATATCACTCAAGAAACACTCTCTTGGCTACTTTTTACTCATTGTTGGAACAAATACCCAACACCCAAAATGAAGGAAGGAAAGTTGTATTTCTCACAGTTACTGGTGGTTTCAGTCCACACTCAGCTGGATCCAAGGTAGAGAAGAACATGACAGAGAGCAGCATTTCATGGCAGCAGAACAGCAACAATGGAGACAGAGGCAACGGACCAATCAGGGCAGCAGAGGAACAGCATGAGTCTGTCTCTCTGTCTCTCTTCGTATTATATCAGGCTCTCTGCCTTAGCCTACCAGCCTCAGGCCACCCCTATAATTCCCAGAAGTATTGAGACTCACAATCTCATCAGTACTAAAACACATAATCCCAGTGGATCATAGATCACGTCTCAAACTCTAGAAGTCCCCACCCCATGATTGCATGGAGCAATTGCAAAGAGGCTTTGGGGGAACAACTAGACATAAACCATAACAAACACGGAGCGTCAGATTTGGAGAAGAAAAGTGTATCACCTTTCAGGTTCACCTAGAATTTATCCTAGTGGTGCTAGCACTACAGTCTTCCACTAATACTACTCAAATCTTTTCCACCAAAGTCACCAGGTTGCCCCCTTTTGGAAGCCTTTCATGGAGCACTGTCTTGGTGAAGCAAGTAGTGGAAAACAATTTGGAAATTCATCAAAGGAGTTCTTAATCTTGAACTAACAGAGAAGAGTTCGGCAATAGAATTCAAAGGATGCTTGAATTTGAATTGTAAAAATAATACCATTGTTGACTTTCACTAACATGTAACTAAACTTTAGCATTTCATTCAAACCTAATGTGGGAATAAACTCAGTAGTGTGAGCAGTACTTGCAGTTTCATCACAGACAGGGTTTATAGATATTTTATTTCTCTTTGCAGTTATTATACATATCTTAAACTGCTCATATTACTTCGCATTTATGATGATTATTAGATCAGATTCTGTTAGGTTATTTGGCAATGATTAAATGAAAATCACACATATTACCATACTAAGATGTTTTAAATTATTTTATAACTATATTTCACTGTGACATGCTTTCTAATCTTTTTAATTGTGTTAGTTAGGCATTTAAAAATTGCTATTCTGAGAATGATTTGATATACTTCATCATACTGCTGACCAGGCCATATGAGTTTAATAAAAACCTTACTTTGGAGAAACTCCTTTTAATGGCTTCTCTTGAAAATGTCCCCAGAAGGCTAAGGCATGCCAACGTGGGGCAGTTTGAAGGTTTGGTTGGATTGGTCTACTGCTGGATGTACAACTATACAGCATTGTTGAGAAAAGCTGGGGCCCTGTAGAAGGCAATGAGTTATAAGGCTCTGTGCTCAGCACTTTCTTGCCCCTGGCTCCTCCTTTCTTTCTTCTTTTCTCCTCTGGGGCCACAAGGTGCTTTTGCTTCACCACTGGCCTAAACACAGTGGAACCAGCTGACCATGCACTGAAAATTCTAAAGCTATAATATGACCCAAAGAAAACCTTTTTTCCTTTAAGTTGTTCTTTTCTTGTATTTAATCACAGTAATAGATATCTTGTGAATACACTCCTCCTTTTAATAATTGAGAGATTTTTGTATGCTATGGACATACATCCTAAATATACAATTTTTACTACAGAACTTACATATCCTAAACTCTACTTTAGCAAAATAAAAAAAATTCAAAAAACATGAAATATCTTCTACCATATTCTGTGCTACAAATAGGCCTCTGAGTTTCATGGTAAGCTAAAGAAGACAGATACCCTCTGAGCTTCATTCCAAATAATATATTAAAAGTCATTTTCTTCAGATGATCAAACTTCAATGACATGACATGCTTTCACTTACATTTCTTTAAAAAAGAAATTATCCTGTATGCATTTATGGTAGCTTCTGACTTCTCTGCTGACTTGCTAGAGGACTATAGCAATTAACTTAACCTTTTGGAACTTCTTGCCTATATGTACAAAACATAAAACTGTGGGTCATTAAACTGCATAACTATGTCTGAAGGTTCTTCAGCCATCAAACGCTGCTTTTGCTCAGAACATCTTTTGAGATTGCCAAATAATGAATGTTATATAAGCATAAAATTGTATTGCACAGAAAAGGAATTCTGAAAGGAATGTGCAAACTAACTCTTATGCTTTGGTATATAGGGCTGGCCTCAGAGGAAATTCCTAGCCATCAACCTTCTTAGCTTCTTCACTGCCACCAAATCCTTGGACTACTTAACCACTCCCCACCCCACCCTAACCCCCCGCCCCCCACCCCCATAAGCATCATGTTGGCTAGTGCCAGTACCTCAGTTGCATCCTGTCTTTTCAACTTCTGTACTACCACCCTTAAATCTTTACTAATGTTTTCAGTAAGAGATGAGAAACCCAAACAGTGAAATGATGTGACCATCCATCTGATTCTTAGGCTCAGTGAATCAGTTCTTCAGCTAGCACAGGACATTCCAAGGCCCCAGCAAAGGACTCTTCTTAAAAGAGAAACACCTGCAGCTCCACAGGACTGACAGACTAGCTCAAGATGATTCTGCAGCTCTCTGTTGAAGAAAGAGGGTAAAGAAGTGGAAATGTGGTGCCTTAATGGTGGAGGAAAACTAGCAACTTCACACTGTCACAAAATACTCAGCACCAGGCAAATTCACAGATGGAAGCCTAGGCCTTTACAATCAATCTAACCCAAGACATTCAATGTTTAAGTCTTTCCTACAGGAACTCAACATAATCAATAATTACATCTTTCAAAGAAATAACCAACCAAACCTATTCAAGTCAGTTATTCAAACAATTCTTACCAGTATACAGTTCAAACCTTCACTTGAGAAGAGTTCATTTACAAACTCACTAATTGTCATTAGCATCATAGTATCACAGTCCTACAGGGAGGGGCCCAGCTATGTCCTCAGTACATTCTACATTTCAAAGACAAGGAATCCAGGACCTTGATGTTGGAGGGACTTCTCTCACGTAAGAGGTGTGTGAGGTGGAAAGGGTGCTAGACACCAAACTTGGGATTCTGCAGACAGTATTCTTATCCTACAAAAAGATTTAAAATGAGCTTTACAAGAATTAGGGGTTTTTTTTCTATTTTTAGGAAAGGTCTAGAGTGTGTTCAGGGACTCACTAGCAGTTCAGATTCATAGTGATGCACCTGTTTACAGCTTCCCAAGAGCTGGATTTACAGGTGCATACTCCACCATGCCCAGTCCCAATCACCATCTCAGTGTGCCCTGGGGGTTGGGACTGGCACAAACTCCCAGCTCTTGTGCCTGCTTACAGGAGCTGTAACTCACTGAGCTATTTGGTCAGCCCTAAGAATTGGTTTGATAGATCCCTAGTACCCTATGCCACACTGGCCTCAACCCGCAAGTGAGTCCAGGTGTAGTGGAACATGCCTGAAATCTCAGCATTGGAAAAGCTGAAAACAAGAGAATCACTGAGTCTGAGCTGTGTAGAAAGACCCTGTACCAAATGCAAAGAAGAAGAAGAAGAAGAAGAAGAAGAAGAAGAAGAAGAAGAAGAAGAAGAAGAAGAAGAAGAAGAAGAAGAAGAAGAAGAAGAAGAAGAAGAAGAAAGAAGAAGAAGAAAGAAGAAGAAGAAGAAGAAGAAGAAGAAGAAGAAGAAGAAGAAGAAGAAGAAGAAGAAGAAGAAGAAGAAAGAAGAAGAAGAAAGAAGAAAGAAGAAAGAAGAAGAAGAAGAAGAAGAAGAAGAAGAAGAAGAAGAAGAAGAAGAAGAAGAAGAAGTTGGATTCATAGACCAACAGAGTCACAATATATATGTAGTTTGTGTCATCCAAAGTTTAGATGTTTCTTGAATAGCACACAAAAATTCAACAATCCTACTTTCAATTTTCTAAAATTTCTTTTCTCTTACCTTAGCTATGATTCACAACTAAACCTCTGCTCTAGTCCCACTTTCAGTGTGCCCTGCCATATTCCTTCTCTCCCCAACTCCTTCCACAAGTGTTCTAGAATCCTCTGTCTAAAGATACAACACACTTAATTGCACAACCAAGACAAGAACTCAGATTACAGTAAGTCTAGAAGCTGCTAAAAATAATTTTAAAGTTTCAGTGATGCAATTAAAATAGATCGTGTTGGGCAGAATTCTCAACGGAGTTTAAAGTGGCATGCAGGTATTAGCTACCGAATTATTTCCTACAGTCAATACTGAAATTGATTCATCAACATCACCTAGAACTACGTAGATAAACCTACCACGCCTATGTGAGGAAGGAAGAGATGGAGTGTGCACTGCCGTGGGTTGGATGGGAAACGTCCACCCAAAATCTCACAAACGTGGAAGGTGGTTGGACCCTGAGGGCATGACTTGCAGCAACAGACGCTTCACCTGATGGGTTAGGAGATGATGTGCTGTGAGGGGAACAGAGCTGGCAGGAAGAGGGGCGGCACTGACACCTGAAGGTGCACCTTCCTCCCCGGCTCCATTCTCTCTGCGCTTCTCCAACCCCATGATGACAGCACGTTTCAGCCCAGGAAGGTCCTTGCACCACACGCTTTGCTCATTGGAGATGGCTGACTATTAACCAGAGTCAGCCCTTCCTCTTTTAAGTTGCCAGTGATAGGGACTGTGCCTCCGGAATGAGGAAAGTGACTACAGCACGCATTATTACAGTCTATCTCCGAGGTAAGTCTGTAACTCCTTAGTCTTCCAGAAGGTTGTTACAAGCACTAAGACCTTAACTCTTTGAGATTTGCTCAGCAGTGCTCCTGAGCAGCTGCAGGATTTTTTGGTGTCTATGCAATGGGGAGGGACAGCTTGCCTCCTGCATACACATAAAACTAAAGCCACTCTATTCCCAGGGCATTCCTCATGGAGTTAGCTCAGTTTTTCAATGAAGAAAGTTACTTACTTATTCCTGTTATGTTCCAGAGAGAGGCCAAGCATCAGTATGTGTTTACTTTTACCTGTATTTCACTCAACAAGAGATTTTTTTTCTTTGTCTTCCAAAAGTTCAGCGGGCAAAAATTCACAGCAAAGTCAACAGCTGTTGATTACCTCTCTAGTAGAGTCATATCGGAAGTAGAAAGAAGGGTTTCTTTCCTTTAAGCCTGGGGATATACACCCTTCTCAGTTTAAAAGTATGTCAGATGCAGGATTTCCTCCATCAGGATTGTTTGCACCAACCTCTGTCGTTCAGGTAAGTTACTCTGTCATCCATAAATTTGCATTACAGGTAAGTGAAACATTTCAAAAATTACATTAAATGGCTTTCTTACTGACCACCGAAGAGTAGAGAATTCAATAATTTTTACAATCTTTTGCATCTCCAATTTCTAAGATTTGCATAATATCAAAGTTTAGAAGGGTACTCATGAAATGAGGGAATCTGTAGTTCACTAAGACTTCCTAATTTTACTAGAAAAAAAATCTCAGTAGGAAAATCTTTCACTGTTTTTTCCTATAGCATATGAAAAATTAACCTCTTTACTATTTTTCTGGCTCTGAAGGCAATTATAAATAAAAAATAGAAAGGATAGGGAATTGGAAGTGAGAGATAGGCATAGTTGTAAACATAAGTTTTTAACCCACAGTTCCCAAAGACAACCATTACTTTCCCAAGGGGGATCTTTCAGTTATTGTCCAAAAGATTTGTGGAGTTTGTATAGCTGCTGATAAACCCCTTGGTTTGTTTCTGTTCACAATGTACCCTTAATCTCTGAAGGCAATGGTACCTGTATACACAAAACAGTCACTATCATAGCAGGTACAGTGAAAGCAGAAGGACAGAATAGGCAGCATATTAATAAGGAGACCTCTGAAAAACCTCATCTTTCAAGCCCTGGAAAATAAATGTGATCACAAGCAAATTCAGCATACAATCAGAGAAAGCATTTTTACAGTAAGGGTGTGAATAATAACCATGGGTCCAGATGTGTGTTATCCTTCCTTAATTTTGAAATGGAAAAAAATGTTTTAGTTTCAACTGTGTTATTGGACATGTAACAACAGCGGCATTGACAACTGGACTGTTTTCCCCTGTACACCAGAGGAGGTAGGTTCTTTCCTCAAACAAAAGGAAAAGCTATACTCGGGATCTGAAAAAAAAAAGATGCAGTCCCAGTTTTTTTTCTCCCTTTCTTCCTTATCTGTTAACCTTTGGGAATAGCCTATTTATACAGCTAAAAAAAATAATAATGCAAGCAAGCTAGAGAAAAAGATTTAGAGCAAATCAGATATTTAATAAGAAAAAGGAAAAGACCATTTCGGTGCAGTTCAATTAGTTTCAAATGCAAAGGTTTCCCACAGGTTCCCAACACAAACCTGTGAGTTGTACTGAATGAGATTGAAGATGCCCCTTTTTTAAAGAACTGGGACACATCCCCATGGTCCATGACACAGGCAGGAAAACTGATTTAGTGGCCTAATTCCATTCTCAGATTTGAAACTCAAGTATTGCATTAGTGCCTTCTGGGCATTTCCCTGACATTTCACTAACGCTAAACTATTCACTGTTTTGCTTTCTACAAATTGATACATATGGCTGGGAGCACAAACATGTGTAGAGGTAAATTTACTATCCAATGCTTGAATGAGAAAACACAGAAAAGAATTCATAAAAGAGAGAAATCAGACTTAGCTTTAAACCCAGTGAGAGGTTATCACAGTATACCAAATAACCCTCAAACTAATATTAGAACATGGAAAAGTCACTTGGTGGATATCAATGTCAAGGAATGACTTGGGAAAACATTCCTTTAATTTTCATCAACCTTCTCTACCCTTATTCCTTTATACACCCAGTAGATACTTTTCTATATTAGTAAAGTGTTTTTCAAATATCAGTTCAGTCAACCTCCATCATGTGTTCTGCTTCAAGACAAGTATTATTTATAAATTAATAAGTTGCCACGAAATTCCGATTTAATTTCTGATAGATCAAGGTCCACCTATCACTTGTACTACCAAACATAAGATAGCCTAGAACAATTTCTCCTACTGAATATCTAAGTAGCAGAAGTCACAGGGCATGAGAGAGTGACTGAAGCTAGTAGAGAAGAGTTGGGATTGGGGCAACGCCACAGCTGCACCATGTGGAAGACAGACTGTAGTATATGGCTCAGGAAATCTTTCTGAGATAGCCACATACAATTTCTTTAAGGAAATGAGAAGATAACACTCAAAGTTAGAGCTCTTTTCTAGAAACAGTTATAAGAGACAAATAAATGGGCTACTCAGGACATCTTTGTGTCTGTAAAGGGTATGATGCGTATACAGAGGATTTAAAGCCAGAAAATGTAGTCATGATTCTTGGTTTTAAGTTTGGTTCCTGGAAATTACCAAAGGTGTAGGCTTGTATAGAAAAGGTGATGGCGGAGGATCCTCCAGAATAGGAGCTGCAGAGACACAGAATATGAGGGGGTGTTCAAGAGGAGGGAGAAACTTACCCACAATACATTTATGAAAGCTGTTCATCCCATTCCATGGAGAGTTCTAGACCCAGGTCCTTTCCCAGTGGTTCCAGTCTGAAATCAAGGGTGTGGGACGCTAATACTTTCAAAGACAATGTTGAGAAAATGGAATGAAAAAGATAAGCCATAGCCTATGGAAAACATTTATAAATCACATATCTAATAAGGAAGTGTGCTCAGAATCTAGGGAGAAACCTGTCAATGCTATTAGGAAAACACACACTCTATTGGTGCATGAAGGGGGAAAAGACAAATGATTTGAGTAGATCCACTATCAAAACAGATAGATAACTGATAAATAAGCATTAAAATTATTTTAATAAGTGTTGTGGTTTAATCTACAATGTGCCCCACAAGGTTCATGTATTTAGAAGCACAGCTTCAGAAGGCAGCTGGCTTATGGGATACTACAATTACCTGTGCTATATTTACACTTACTGGTGAGTTCGTAGCCGAATGTGCTAAGGTGTATGGCCCAGTTGGAGAGGGCGGGTGAACTCCTGACCCTGCTCCTCTCTCTGGCTCTCTTCCTTTCCTCTTTGCTTCAAGGCCCCATGAAGTAAACAGCTACTCTCTGTCATACTCCTCTGCCATAGTATTTGTACTTTTTTTTTTTTTTTTTTGTACAGGGTCTCACTACTGACTCATAGTGATCCTCCTGCTTCGTTCCTCCCAAGTGCTGGGATTACGCTACTGCACCTGGACTCCATCACCAGCTCAACGCACTTGAGAGCAGGCCCGCTTGGCAGGCAGAGCCAGGAACCGAACCCTGGACCCTGCGCTTCCCTAAGCAAGTGCTTTGTCCGCTGAGCTATACCACCAACCCTGATATTTGTACTTTGGATTCAGCTAATAATGGACTGAAGCCTTAGTCCTATGAGCCCACATAATCTTTTCTTCTCTAAATTGCACATGCCAAGTATTTTGTCCCTAAAAACTAATACAATAGCAGAAGCAATTAAGGAAATGATCACTAAGAGCTCAGTGAGATATGGCTATAAAAATCTTCTTGGGTGGCTGGAATCAAAAGGATTAAGCATAACAAATGTTGGCAGGCCTATAGAGGAACCAAAACTTAAATATCACTGGAAGAGAAGTTCAACAATACAACTGTTTCTGTCAAAGTTTATTGAAATCAGTTACTTTCTTAAAGATAAACATACAATTAACATACTACAAGCCATTCTATTTCTAAGATTATGGAAATCTCAAAAGAATGAAATACCTCCTCATATTGCTAGACACATTATTTGTAATGATCAATGACTAGAAATAACTCAAATGTTCATTAACAGGTGACAGAACAAACAAATTGTGGTGTGTCCACACAGTAGAGAACAATGGAGCAATAAACAGGGATGTCTGCCATTGCTTCCTGGCTTATAAGGTGAGCAGTTTCCTCTCCCACACTCTCCGGCCATGATGTGCTACTTCACCAGAGGTCAAAAGCTAATGCAGCCACTTGATCATGGACTAGAACATCCAATACTATGAGGTGAAGTAAACTTCTCTTCTCCATAAGGTAAATGTCCCAAGTGTTTCACAATAACAATGGAAAGAAAACATTGGTTCCAAGGAAAGGAATAGCCTTTGCTGCTATTATATCCTGGAAGTTGTGGAGAAGTGTGCAGAATTGGGTAATGAGAGAAGTTTGAAGGAGTGTGGAAGAGCAAGCTAGAGATAGCCTAGAACGTTGTAAATAGAGCTTAGTGGGTGACTCTGGTAAGGGCTCTGAAGACTGGAAGGCTGATAGGAATGAGGGCAGTGAAGGCCATGGAAGTGAGGATCCCGCAGGTGGGTAGATTGGAAGCTCTCTTTGTTCCACCACAGCTAAGAATTTACCAACATTTTACCCATTCTCAGACTGGATATGAACTAGTTTACATGACAGAATGGCAATGGGCTAACTTACTTGACAGAGGAAATTTCAATCCAATGCTTCACCTATGGTATAGGTATTACTAGAGATTTTTTTTTTTTTTTTTTTTTTGTAAAATTTACAGTGAGAACCAGGAGCAAATAGAACTTGAGTAGAAAGATTGGAAAAATTCTGGTTAGAAGAGAGCTGCATATAAAACTGCAGCAAAGGGGGGGTGGCGCCATTGATGAAGAGATGAATGCCAGTGAAAAGGTAAGCAAATTGTACCAAGATAATAGGAAAGATGCCTTGACATTTCAGGCATCTACAGAGCCATCCTGCCTGGCATGGACTCAAAAGTCCAGAAGTGCAAATTAGCTTCCAAGACTTTCCATGGAGGCAAAATCAATTGAAAAAAGAGCCCAGAGGTCCTTTCAAGATAGATTCACTTCCTCAGGCCTCATTTTGCCATGTTGCGCTGACAAATGGCTTAGAGGCCCCTGGAGGCACGGTTCCAGCAAACACAGATACAGCTCACGCTGGTATCAGACCTTACAATCGTCCACGTGGCATTGGTTTTGCATACAGGTAAGTGTAGAAGAATCATAACACTTCTCATTGAGATTTTAAAGGAAATCCCAGGGCACCAGGTGATGTTCTGCAGCATTAGAGTCCTGACAAGGAAGTTCCTACCAGGAAACATATAGTGAGCCTGTGAGGGAGAAGCCAAGGCCTCAATGGAGACCCCAGAAAGGCAGAAGTGCTGGGACCGTGAATACTCACTCACCCAGGAAAGCTGCAGGCGGTGAATAGAACTAAGAGAATGGCTGTAGAGCTGCTACCAGGAAGGCCATAGGAGCAGGGTGGCACAACCCCTGAAGAGCCCATCTCCCACTACAGTGTGTCACAGGTACTAGATGCAGAGATTAAAGGTTTAGTGTTTTCACTGAGGAGTTTGGGGCTTGCTTTGAGCCAATATCCCCTTCTATTTTCATCTTCCTCCCTTGTGGGATGGGAACAAGTCATCATTAATCCTGAACTGCCTGAAAGAAACCTCGGAGGTTAGTAGAGCACAGTTCTGAGTGTGTCTGGGTGAGTCACAGTTGCATGGTTTTGGGGACTAATCTGGTCCCTATCCCTTCCTCTCAGACTCATCACCTGCTCCCTGCGTCCTGGATGTCATCAGTTCAGTAGCTGGCTTCTAGGAGGTTGTAACGTTTCTGAAGCCAGTTCACCATGGACCATGAACCCAAATATCCCCTCTCCTTTACTTTGCAAGTGTCCAGTATTTAGTCCCAATAATAAAAAACTGACTAATATGGAATATATATCCAGACCTGACCCATTATTGCATCCTGGAATTATGCAATTTTTTTTTTTTTTTTTTTTTTTTTTTTTTGCTTTTACAGGGACTTACAGTGAAGAGTTTACCTTGAATCTTAAAAGAAAATTTTGGACTGGGATTTTAGAGCAATACTAGAATAGTTAAGACACTGGAGATTCCTGAAGGTTAACTGAATGCATTTAACATTGTGGGATGGACACAAGCATGTGGATTGTTTGGGTGAGGGCCCCCAAAGGTCCATATGGGAAGAAAAGCTCTTCAGAGCGGCCCTATTGGGATGTGATGGATCCCTCAGGCAGTGGACCCTGGAAGGTGCCAGAGTCACTGAAGGCATCCACTAATTAGAACTCTGACTGTCTCAGTTACTCTCTCTCATTGCTGGGGCAAAATACTCAACATCCAAAATTAAGGAATGAGAGGTTTATTTAGCTCACCGTTAGTGGAGGTTTTAGTCCATACTCACTGGTTCCAAGAAAGAGTGGCAGGTGGAGGAGCGCAGCAATTCATGGAGGCGGACGACAGCAAAACAGCAAGAGCAAATGCGAGGAGCAGCAGCAACAACGGGGAGGAGCAGCTCCATAGAGCAAGTCTGTCTCCTTTATGTTGCATTCAGACTATCTGCCTATAGCACTCACACCCATAATCCCAGCAGCATTTATATCCTTAATCCCAGAAGCATTCATAGCTATAATCTCAGCACTGGATCACGAATTAATCACAAATTCTAGAAGTCCCCCTATAACCTGATAAGTCTTGGAGTGGATGACTAGATGCAAACCATAACACTAATTTTCTTTTTTTTTTTTTTTTTTTTTCTTTGCTTCTTGGTTCATAAAGTGGGTAGTTTGTCCTGCCACAAGATCACACCATGAAAGTAATAGGAAGAGACAATGGCTGAGCCTGCTGCCTCCCATAAGTGAGCCAAACTCTCCACCACGACACTTAATGAAAAGCCAGTGAAACCTAAATCTGCAGCTCAGGATATACATGTATGTGAGAGTTATGGCACGGGAACCCTACAGCACCGGGAGACAATGCAAGCCACAGGCACAGGTGAAGTCACTTTGAGGGTATAAAGTGGGGAGAAGGCCAAGAGAAGAAACAGCCTCACAAGTAATCTGAAGAAGAAAGGCACATTAATGGCAAACACTATAAGAGGAAGAAGACAGCAGCCAAAGAGGAAGACAAAGAACAGAGCCCAAGGGAGACCACTTCAAGAAGCAGAAGAGCTTAACATTATTTCTGCTTCCTTTATGCATTCATACACTCAACAAATGTTTCTAAAGAGAATTATGAGTGGAGATTCTGGGGAAGCAATTATGCATGAGAACACATGTAAATGCATACATACCAGGCAGTACTCGCTCTAATGAAAACAATCCACAATTCAGAATTGAAACTTAAAGGAAGTAGTCAGGAGCCAGAAAGACTGAGGGAAATGTGTATCTGAGAAGCTTTGTCAGAAGAAAACTCAACCTCCTTGCTCTCCATTTTTGAAAGATAAAGTGCAGTCCCCTGCCAGTCCTCTGAGACCTTCCAGGACCTATGTCTCCCTGGCACTTATTCTTTCAAACCTCTGCTCCTGCTAGGCTTTTGGTGTTTACAGGAAGTTTTGCAACTTACACTTACTCCATCTGTATACACACTGATCCTTCTGCCCAAGGTGATCACCCTCTGCTCGCCTTTACTTAGCTTATTGCTAAGTCCTTTTCCAAGCAAGCTCAGAAATCATCTTCCATGAAACCATGAAATCTCTCCGACTGCCCCAGGTCAGATAGTTCTCTTAGCTTCCCAAGTAGTTCAGAGAATGTCACTTGTGTATCTTGAAAACATTTGTTTACTTCTCATCTTCTTACTAGACTGAGAGATATTGTAGGTCAAAGACTTTATTTTTTATCTTTGTATTCCTAAAACCCAGAGCAGACTAGAATGTTCTATAAACACCTACTTAAAATCCGTGTGAAAAATGAGTGAATGAGTGAACAAACAAACAAAATTCAACAAATGAATCAGAAAATATAATTTGGGAATATTTTAAAAACCTCATGTTTGCCTACTTGGGCATGGCCAAACATGTATATATAAAAAAAAAAAAGATACATGAACACAAATGTGTGGTTTTTGGAGGCAAACATAATAACGTGGTGATAGCTTTGGAAAAGGATTTAGCTATACAAGTCTCAACCCCCTCACATGTAAAAGTGGAATAATAATAGTAGTGCTATTCATGACACTGACCCAGGGAGGAAAGGAGGTAATTCAGTGAGTGCGCCTGGCCCCCAGGGAAGGCCCTGAAACCAGCAGACACTGCCATTAAAGGTGCCATGGATCAACCCCGTTTGACAGCTTTGGGATCCTGCCAACTCCACCCGTCTCTCCAGAAGTTTTATCAGCCTTGAGCATGGAGCCAAACAAACTGCCCAGTCAGTCCTCTCAGCATTAGCCCACCTAGCCTCTGGCTTAATGGCATAGAGCTTTATTAAACAGCTTAGGACATATGAAGAAAAGGCATAAAATGGAATTATACTGCCTAAAGAGGATCAAAGTTAAGCTTAAAAACTTACAAAAGACTTCTCCAGGCTAGTTGCTCTCCAGCCTGCTCCAGACATGTTTAAACTTCTGATTGAAAGCCATTTAGGACAGAGCTAAGAAAAACATTCTAAAAGAACAAGTTTGCAAAAAGAAAATCCTAACTGGCTATCAAAAGAAGTATGAAGGCTCCTTATCTAATAGTAGAATTTTCAGGTGAAACAGCTGCTTATAAATTGGTGTGGGTTACAGTGAACCAACATGTTTCTTCTTTTTGTTTTTTAAACTGTAGCCTAGGAAATACTTCAGAGACTATGAGGTTCCCTGCAAGCAGAAGGCATGAGCACAGCAGGATTTCAACCTGTAATGTAGAGCCATGGTCTTTGTACCCAGCATCTTCTCCTCTGTCCCTTGGTGGAAGCAGCATGTATCAACCTCAAATTCACAAGAAAAAAAGTTTAAAGATTCATCCTCATCTCCAAGACTCTTGCTGTGGTGAGGCATAAATAGTCCCCTCAACCAGCTCACGTGTTAAAGGCTTGATCCTTAGGACGGCTATGCTCAGAGATGGAGCCTAGAAAGGTTGTGACATGAACCTCCTCAAGTGATTGCTACCCTGATAAGTTCATAGCTGAATGGATTATGGAGGTAGGACACAGCGGAAGTATGTCGCTTGGAATGTGCTTAAGGATGTATTTTGCCCCTGTGGATCTATGGATCTATCTATCCATCCATCCATCTACCCATCTATCTGTCTCTCCTTTATCTTTCCTTTCTGGCTGCCCTGCCAGTGAGCAGCCTTCCTCTGCCACACTCTTTTACCACAGTCTCAGAAATAACACAACCAAGTGACTATGGACTGAATTTTCTGAGCCCATGAGCCAAACTACACTTTATATCTTATTTTTCTCAGGTAGTTTGTCACAGTGAAGGAAAGCTGACCAAGACAACTCTTAATCTGAAAGAGATTCGTGCAGAGAATTTTAAAATGCAAACTGAGCCCAAACCTCCTGGATCTGAATTTCTGGTAGCAACATCCAAAACTCTGGGTTTTGAACTAGCTCCTGAAGGGAGACACTGCATGAGTGATCTAAAAATGAGAAGTTACTTAAGGCTGGCCAAATAGATTACTGGATTAAAGCACCTGCAAAGAGGTGCAAGGGACTGGGGATCAAACCTTAGGCCTGCCGTACCAGCCCCACCCTTGGGGTGTGCGGAGATGGCAATTGAAGCATGCCTGTAATCCCAGCCCTTGGGAAGCTGTGAACAGGAGGATCACTGAGGCTGATCTAGTAGTGAGACCGTGAATGCCCTGTAGACCTTTCCCTAAAAATATAAAATAATAATAATAATAATAATTAATGATAATAATAAATTAAAAGTTACCTAGTGAAGAAGTCTTATATTAGCTCCTTATTCTACAAATCCTGACTATTAAGGTTTAGGAAATTTAGACCAATAACTTCATCCTTCCTTCTCAGCTAGCCCAGACTAGCCCGGACCCCAGGCTAGGGGTGTTGGTGATGTTGGTGAAGTCAGCTCCTTCCTGCAGCAGAGTCCCCAGTTGTTACAGCTCCTGTCTGTACTACAGGGAGCTCAGTAATACGGTCCTTTCGCGATGACCCAAAAGCGACTTCTCCCCCCTTACGATGAAATAACCTCAACTTGCAATCATTCTCCTGTGCATTTTCACTATTGTTTCTTTTTGCAAAGAAAAAAGAAGAAAGTACAAATGATGTGACTGCCAGGCAAGTCAGCAAATTGTGTAATGTTTCCTTTAAAAGATTGAAAGTTACCTGTTGTGACACAATTCCCAAACTTAAGAAGAACTACAGGGCCCAGAGTCTCTCTACTGGCCACTTTCCCCTGCCAGCAGACAGGACTGCCAGATTCACTGGAGGATACCATAGAACAGGACAAAGTAAGGCATCGGTACTGTGTCACTTCATATCGAGAAGGAGTTTACACGGCAGTGTGTGGATAGTAGCAAACACTTCCAACCAATTGATGATTCTTTCTTGTGAGAACTCCCAGGTAAGGTGATTTCCATTATGCACTTCAGAAATATACAGAATGAGGTCCTGCATAATTTTAACAACATAGCACAGGAAGCTGCCTTTAACAATAAAAGGGAAAGCCACTCTTCCCTTTTGCTTGTAAAGCATGAGCTACATTGTTGATTGAGATTCCTTCCCAAGAGTTAACTGCAGACAGAAAAAAAAAAAAAAAAAAAAAAAAAAAAAAAACAGTTTAAAGTGTTTGTACATCTTTTACCAACTTCTACATTCCCAATCCTTTGAATCTCCCGAGGCAACTCCAGCACACCTGTGTTTCACATAATAGCGGCTCTTGACCCTCAGGTACATTGAGAGAAAGGAATCTGTCAGTACTCTAATAACAGTCCTGACAAAACAAGGAGTCAGTGTTGCCACAGCCATAGGAAATGCTGTCTCTGGGAAATTAGAAGTGCACTATGGTGTGCCTAGTGTGCGTCTCTTTATGTTCCTGTTTCCTCTACTGGCAATAGCATCTGTCAATCCATGAATTCTGTACCATGAACAAAAAAGAAAATTGCTTTAGTAGTACACAGTCCAGCTAGATGTTAAATCAATGAGATAGCGACATTAAACTCAGGCTTAGAGAACTCTTGCTTTACACCATCTTAAGCTGAAAGGAAATGGTACCCTTCATAAGAATATGAAAGAGAAAAAAATAAACGGCATTTGATTGATTGATTGATTGATTGATTGATATTGCTGGTGTGTGTGTGTGTGTGTGTGTGTGTGTGTGTTCTGGGAAAACAAAATAATGTGGAGTCTCATGACCTATCCTCTACCATAGGTCAGCGATCTACCTGCTAATTCCAAGGTATTACACTGGAAAAAGCAGAGAAGGTATTGGTGCAATGAGGTCAGAAGCAGAGAGAAGACTGTGGAAACTTGAAAATGTTGCCCTTGTGCTAGCACATAGGTAGTGTTTGTTATTATCACTTCTGTTACCCATGAAGACTGCTGTGAAATTTCCAAGAAACTGAAGAGACCAGCAGGGATTCTTCACGAGGACCTTAATTGTGCACTGTCCCAAACACTAGAAATGTTCAACATTAGTCTGGGACCCCTACCAAGAAATTCCTTTTTATACAATTTGTGACATCAAGCAAGGAGAGACAGAGAAGCAAGGCAAAGACTATCATCCTAGCAGCTAACCCCATCTTAGCCTTCAAAGAAAACACATCCTGCATATGGCAGGATGTTAGGACATTGAGAATCTTGTTTATAGCCCCGTTTGTTCATTTTACTCATGTTGGTACCCAGTATCGCTCCTCTAAGGGAGGAGACTCCTATGAGAGAACTGCTTGATGTGACTTCCAGGGGTGGGGGTGCACAGCATGTGGTGCCAGGGATCGAGGAGCGGTCGCAGCGCTTGCCTTAGGTTTCCTCCGCAAGCGCTTTAGACCACTGACCCATCTCGCTGGCCCATGACTTCCTTATCAGTGAGAAAGGCACAGAAGAACTCTCCAAGTTCTGCTTTATTATCCCCTTTGAAGGTCTCTATAACTGAGCTTTTAATAGAGTGCATTACTTCTACCATCTTCCATTCTATCTGGAGGAGCAGATCTCCATCAGGCAAGTGTTGGTGTCTAGCTAGAGCCATCAGCCAGGTGATGCTGTCTATTCAATAGCTTTTCTGTAGCTCTTGGATGTTTTTAACAAGTATTGGTAGGAATAGGGCAGCAGAGACAGACTTCTAAGACTACTAGCACTGCCTCTATCAGGGTTCTGAACCCTCCAAAAATTAAGAAACATCTTCCCCACAAAGTGTCTTGGAGACCATCCTTGCCACTTTTAGATTGGGACATGAGCGAGGTTTTGGATCCTGGCAGTGATGTCTTCAATTGCCTTACCATTGTCATCAATTTCCAGAGAATTGGTTAGCCTGAACTGCTAACCTGCTCTGAGAGGTCATCTAAGGCCAGTCCACTTTGGCACATAGCATGTTTCATTTCTGAGGCCTTTTGTGCCGGTACATTTAAGCCCTATGCAGTTGCAGTATCATTGGTGATGATCCTGTAACTCCAAGTACCACTTGTAACTTGATGATGAAACTGAACATGTAGATGGGCATGTAGTACTCCCATATACCATTCTGTGCAGTTTGTTTAAATAGCTATCTTTTCCTGTCTCTTTTTCCAGCATAGATTTGAAACCAGTTTTCATGGGGCAGGGGAGGGGGGGAGCTTCAGATCACATAGTGCTTGCTATGTGTGTCTGGGGACACAGATGGATATTCCCCTAGGCTGAAGAAGGAAGAAGAAAAATGTAACAGAAAGGAAAAGAGACTTCCATGGTTGTTGCAACTCCGTAGTGATCCTCAGGCTTCCACTGTGTGTCACCTGGTCGGCCTCCACAATGATCAGACCAGAACACTGCGGATCATCAAGCTTCTGTGGTGTGTAGATTAGTCAGCTTCCAGGGGGCCTAGAGTAGGGCTGTCATCATTGGTGGTGGTGAAATCCTCCACAGAATCAGCTGGTTTGGATGGACTGGATTCTGTCAGCTCGTCCACTTGGTCTTCAACTGCTGGTTTCAGCTAGTTGTGGTGGATCCAAGGCACAGCTCCTATAACTTTAACAGCAGTGGGTATAGACAAGATTGCACTGTGGGATCCACCCACATTTGACCCAAACAGAGCCTCCAAGTTTAATAGGATGAATTGTTGCCTTCTAAAACTTCAAACGTTTTCTTCTGTACCCAGCCATGGGTACATTCTATGGCTGTTCCAAAAGCTTGCATTTGTCTCCTTAGAGTTAATTCTCCTATCATGAACATCATCTTTAATTTGACTTGTACTTGTAAGTGATCAGCCAAACATGATTTCATGAGGGAGATACCCCATTTCTTAAGCGGAAATACATGAGACACAGAGGAGCACACAACAGGATTTGATCCCAGGTCAAGTGTCTTTCTTTCTTTCTTTCTTTCTTTCTTTCTTTCTTTCTTTCTTTCTTTCTTTCTTTCTTTCTTTCTTTCTTTCTTCCTTCCTTCCTTCCTTCCTTTCTTTCTTTCTTTCTTTCTTTCTTTCTTTCTTTCTTTCTTTCTTTCTTTCTCTTTTCTTTTTTTTCTTTTTTCAGACAGAGTTTCACTATGCAGTTCCAGCTGGCCTTGAGCTCACTTTTGTAGCCTAGGCTGGTCTTGAACTTGCACTGATCCTCCCGCTTCAGCCTTCCAAGTACTGGGATTATAGGTGTGTGCCACCACATCCAGCTCTCAAGTGTATTTCTTGACAATGCTTTCTCAACAATTGTTTGAGTGTCTGACTCATGTGCTCTACCTTTCTAGAGCTTTAAAGCCTGTAGGCTTTATGTAGTACTCATTTTATATTTTAACATCCAGTGCCCTCCTGAACTATCTCAACAGGATTGACCCGTTGTCCAGTCTCAGAGTTCGGGGCAGTCTGAATCTTGGGACCACATCCTTTATTAGCACCTTTGCTACTCTCGGTGCTTTTACTTTCCAGATAGAGAAGGTTCTACTAACCCTGAGAAGATGTAGACTAGCACTAGCATATGTTGATAGACCCTACTTAGGGCCACTCAGTGAAGTCCACAAGCAAGTTTTCACATGAGGTACTGGTCATATCGTGGATATCCAGGTTCTTGGTTGGCCCTTGTTTTGGGTTGCTTTACATAATAAGTGAGGCACTGTCCTAAAACAGTTCGAGTAATGGCAGTGAGACATGGGTCATAGAAGTGATGACTGAGTAATATCTCGATTGCCATTTCTCACATGAAACCCATGGTGGAACTGCCTCACAAACTTACAGTCCATCATTTCAGTGATATCTAGTCGCCCATCATAGAATCTCTACAATCCTCCCACCATATAAGTGCCAGGCTCCTGGAGAAACCCTATCTTTTCCATTGGAGTATAGCTTAGAGTCTCTAGAAGTGGAAGTTCTGGGCTGAAGGGTAGAAACAAGATCTGCCTTTTGGGTTGTGCAGCTGCCATAATAGTGCATTTCACTTTTCTGTCTTCTTTATTGTTTCCTGTGGCTTCTATCATGTGAGTCTACGCACATCCCCTGCAGTGTATAACAGCCATTTTCCTTGGTGCCCATAAAGCATCTGGAAGCTATAAAATTTCTTCTTTGTACTTTATCTCCTCTTTCTCAATAGTCAGGAGCTCTATGTGTGTGTGTATCACTCCATGAACATGTAGCATGGCAAAAGTATACTTGGAATCAGTATAGATATTAATCTTTTCTTCCTTATCTAGTAATAGTATTCTTGTCAAGGCTATTACCTGAGCTCACTGAAAGAGGTTCCAGTATGCAAAGGCTGGGACTCTACCATAAAGTCCAACATCATTCCTATATATCCTGCTTGTTGGACTGCTTACAGTACAAAACTATTCCTGTCTGTGAAATATCTGATGTCTGGATCTCCCTGAGTGTAATCTATGATTACTCCATGGCTTGAAAATGCCTTGTCCACCATCTCCACTCAATCATGAAGTGGTGCTCTGATTGACTGAGGGCCAAGTGGTAGGGCATTTACCATCTCTGGAGTTATGCAAGGAATTTTGCATGACAGTCCCTGCTGCTGAATCGCCCTCAGATTAGATAGCCAAGGATATCCCTTCTCATTCATTAAGATTATAACTGAAGGTGGTACTGGAATAGTTAGTTGTCCCAAAGTCAATTATCAGCTTCCTGCATCACTAGAGCAGTGGCAGCAAGGAGGCCATTCTAAGGCCTCAGCTCTACCTGCTGCAACAAGTATGCCACTGGATGTTGCCAGGATCCCATGACGCGGGTTATGACTCCTATGACTACTCCCTTTTGTTCATGGACATAGGTAGGAAGAAGAATTTTGTTATGTCTGGCAGTCCTAAGGTGGGGAGCTGAGTCAAGGCCTCTTTGATGCATTTAAATGCCATACTCAGTCTGTTTCCCAGAGAAAGGGCTCTTTTTCCGCCTCCCTTGTGGCTTTGTAAAAGGGCTTGGCAAATAATAAGAAATTTGGAATCCACACATAACAAAATCCTGTTGCCCCCAGAGAGTCTCTAACTAGGCCTCAGGTGGTTGGGGGTGGGATAACATAGCTTATTTCTGTTCTGTGCCCAGTTGGTATTTACCTGAGTCACTGTAAAGCCTATATATCTGCCCTCTTGTCAACAAATTTGTGCCTTTTTCTTGGGTACTTTGTATCCTGCTCTCCAGAGTAAATGTAATAAGTCTTTAGTTCCTTGATAATAGTCCTCTTGGACTGGGGCTGCCAAAAGAGGTCATCTATGTATTGTAGCAAAGTAATTGTCGGGTGCAATGAAAATTTTAAGATTAGTAGCTAAGGCCTCTCCAAAGACTGTCAGGTGTCTAGCCTTGAGGAAACCTAGTCTAGGATGTCTTCTCTTTTATGCCTGAGATAGAATCCTTCCACGGAAATTCAAAGATGGGCAGACAGATGCAAGGTGCAAATAAACAATCCTCTAAGTCTAAGCAAGTAAACCAGGCAGCACTTGCTGGAATGAGTTGCAGTAGCACTTATTGATTTGGCATCATTGGGTGAAAAGCCTCAGTAGCCTGACTGACAGCATGCAAATCCTATACCAGCCTGTATTCCTTGGTCCCAGGCTTATGTACTGGCAAAAGCAGGGTGTTCCAGGAAGACTGACATCTAGTAAAGATTCCGTGATCTATGAGCCTTTTCAAATGTCCTTGCATGCCTTGTATGGTCTCCCAGGGGAGGGTGGTATTAGTGAACTTGCCCCTAGCTTTAATTCTATCACTGGTCCTTGATAGATAGCCACCACCACCCCCAAGAGGGGTATCTTATGTGCCAGCCCAACTAGATAGCCTATTTCTGGCTTTTGAGTCTAGTCTGAATACAAGCTCCATTCTTCTGTTTGTGGAATAGTAAGAACTAACCATACAACTTTAGGTTAGGTTGAATTTAGAATTACCTCTCCCTGTGGCCCAAAGGTGTTTTGGGATTGAAGCTTTTGGAGCAAGTCTGTTTTTAACACAGGAACTGGACAGATTGTGAGATATCGGAACTCACGTGGGACTTTTTCTCCCCCTCTGACATATTTTTAGACTGACTAATAGGTCTCTTTCTGGGATTTCAATGGCTCCCACAATAGCCACATTTTTCTTCAGACAGTCACCCAGTGGCTTATGTCACTACCAAGTGCTCTGCACCACTGACCACTATAAAATCTATCAGTTGTTCTCCTAATTTCATTGTGACTATAGACTCTTGGGCCTAGAGAGATTGAACCACATTTTACCTAATCAATATAGCTCTTAGCTCCAACCAGTCTGATCAGGTCTGTTTCTTGTTCTTTCTGTAAGCAGCCCTTGGTGATGGGTCTCTGTTCTCATAGCCTCTGCTATCCTTCTGGTCTTTTTCTCTGGCCATTCCTCTTTCCAGGGTCCAACCATTTGGGGCCATACACATCACTTTCAGGCTAGCTTCCACCACTTCTTGGGTCCCTGTCCACTCAGACCTTTTCCTTGTTGACACCTTCACCCCTGTCCCTTGGTGACCTCTGACTTTTTACCCATGAACACTGCTGCCAACAGATCTGCCTTTATTCTAACCTATCAGTCAGCCTTCTGCCTGGCTGCTTGATCGCGGTAAACATAAACTTTAATGGCTACTTCCAAGAGCCGAGTGGCATTGCTGCCACCAAAGCCCTTTAACTTCTGTAATTTCTGCCTGATGTCCCCTAAGCCCTGTCATATAAAAGCTTCATTTACTGTGCACTGATTTTCAGCTACTTCTGCGATAAACAGAGTACAGAACCAAATGGTCTCTCATAGAACTAACTGGGGCTTTCATCTGGTTTTTGCAACATCTCTGAAATTTTACTCCTAATTATGGTTTTCTTTCTTTCTGCCTTCAAGCCTTTCAAGAGGGCTTCTCAGTATTTTATTAGACTATCTGACTCTAGTTACATTTGGGCCTCAGTTTGGTTCAGTCTCAGGAAACATGCTTCAAATGTATGCTTAAACATTCATCACTTCTGCAGGGACATGGTGCTAACCAGTGGGGGCTGCCGCTGTCACTCTCTGGTGTTCTTCAGTACTGAATAGCATCAAAAGTTGTTTACAATCTGCCCAATTTGGGTTGTGTGTTTGGAAGATAGATTGCATTAGATCTCATTAAAAAAAAAAAAAGGAAGAAATTAGGGATGAAAGGAGCATATGATTTTCTGTAACTGAAATCTTTAGATGTTTTAAAAGGAAAAAGGAGAGGACTTATTCAAGTTTTGACTATATCTGAACTTTTATTAGCTATTTTACTCCCATCTCCAAAATAAGTTTAGATCTATGCCTTGTATCATAGTCAAAATTGTATTTCAGATAAAGACTTAAATGTAAAATGCTAACACCTAGTACAATAAAATGTAGAAAATCATCTTTATAGCTTGAGTCAATAAAGTTTTACTGAACATGGAGCTAAATCTTCATCTCATAATAACATATGCAGGTGTTTAACTTCATCAAAACAAAGAACTCCAGTTCAATTCAGTGAAGAACTGAAGTGTGGTTCAGTTCAATCCAATCATGCCCTAGAATACCTAACAGACTAAAGCAAACAGTCAATATCTAAAGCCAAGGGAGATTAATACATGGATTAAACCCCTCAAAAGAAGCAAAACCTCTACACAAAAATAATGCTATAATCGATTTTAGCACTGGTACAGATATGAACAGGTAAAGCCCAGGTGTCAATAATTACATGAATAAAAATTCAACACTGTTAGAAATAAAAAAAATTTGAAAGTTAAATACCAAGAAGATTCCATTAGAATGATAAAAATTAGAGTAGTCTATAGCAAAAAGTATTAGACAATGAAAATGAAAAAAAGTATTAGATACCATTGGAAGGATTATCACCTAGTCCAGCAGCTCTGAAAGCAGTCTGGAAGTACTGGAGAAATTATGAAAATATCCTATGATTGAGCAGTTCGCTTCTGAAAAAAAAATATATATATACCAGGGTAGTCACACTCAGATAATAAGATAATAATGTGGATATGATAATAGTTTATACCTGAATTCTCCTAGATGTAGTACTGTACATTAAGAATAATGCCCATAATTGGGGAAAATTTTAAAATGAGATCTCTATTTTAAGTTTTTCTGGTATAATTTGAATCAGGTTGAAATGTAAAAGTTTCAAGGGGCAAAACAGTATGTCTGTGGGAGATTAAAGATAGAATCTTCGATAGGTGTTTAGAAATAGATATATTCAGACTGGGCATGGTGGCATGTGCCTGTAATCCCAGCTCTTGGGAGGCTGTAAACAGGTGGAGCACTATGAGTCTGATCTAATAATGAGACTCTAAGCACACTGTAGACCCTTCCCTAAGATACAAAAAAAAAAAAAAATAGATCTATTCATGACAGCGGAGCCCCTGTAACTGAATCTTACTGGCTTTATAAGAGAGAACAGACAAGAGAGGTGCACACATGACCACACATGCTCCCTGTCTCTTCTCATGTGGTGTTCTGTGCCACGTCAGACTCTACCACCAAAGTGGCCATCACCATATGTAGCCCCTTAACCTTGCACTTCCAAGACTGTATGCCAAAATAAATCAGTTTTTATGCTTATGCCCCAGTCTGTATTGCTATGTAATTAGCAACAGAATACAGAATAATAGAGGCATACTATGAGAATTTGTACATTATTATTATCTAAAATAGCAAACTGTACATAGAGTAATAGAGATGTAAAGTATGGGTTCTTGAGAATTTGCTGCATCATTCCACTAAATATAATATATTTTGTACAAGACATATAAGCTAAATATTGTGGTAGCTGTTTTTCAGAAAAGAAATTAAGAGAATAAAGGAGTCTTAGAATTGGGTCTTGCATGCACTGATAATACTGAAGAGTATGATTAACTGAGTTCTTCACCTGAAATTTAAACACACACACACACACACACACACACACACACACACACACACATACACACACACATTCTCTAAGTTCCTCCTGAGTTCAATGCATTCCAGGAAGCCATATCTATAATAGGGATCTTTTTATGTATTTTTTGGATATATAGCTCAGTGATTCAAAATTAGAATTATTTTTGCCCTGCCTCCAGGGACAACTTGTAATTCTACTGCTACTAGCACCACCTGGCCCAGTGGCTGCAGATAGGCATCATGCACAGATGAGTGTCAAGAACATTAGACACATCTTTCCCCAAAATACCTCTGCACTTTCCATCTACCCTTGCTACATGGCTCATTCGTCTTTTCCACATCAAATATAAATAAATAAATATATATATATGTATGTATATATATATATATTTAATATATTTATGTATTATATATATTTCTCAAGAATCAATACTTAAATTTGCTTTCTTAAATATTTTTTTAAAGAAAGGTACAAAATATGGTTACAAGCTGGGCGTGGTGGCACCTGCCTGTAATCCCAGCACTTGGGAAGCTGAGGCAGAAGTATAGGTGAGAATTCGAGACCAGCCTGGGCTACAAAAGTGAGCTCAAGGCCAGCCTCAACTGCATAGCGAGACCCTGTCTCAAAAAGGCAAAAAAAAATAAAAAAAAAATACGGTTACATTTACACTTTTTTCTAAGACAAGGCCACAGGGCCACAGCACTGCTTTCCTGTATTCCAACAACCAGGTGCTGGATTTGGAAACTACTCTGTCTCTTTAAGAAGTGAAAGAAGGCGGGACTCCGCCCGGGCGCAGGTTCTGATTGGTCGCTCTAGCAGGAAGTGGGCGGTGAAAGCGCCGCTTCTGCTGTCCGACGCTGCGGGCGGGAGGCCTGGGTGGCCCCTGGTTCTTCGGCGCGGCCTCAGCTTTGCTTTGCCTCGCGGGCGTGGGTCCTGGGCTGCGGGACGAGCCCCTTTCCTTCCCGGGCGTGCCGGGCCCTGGCTGTGTCTGTGCGGAGGTGCCGTGCCCTCGCCTCCGGGCCGCTGTGGGCCCGCGTGCGCGGTAGCGCCGATCCGAGCGGCGGAAAGGGGCTGCGGGCGGACGGGCGGGCGTTGCCGGGCGCGGGGCGTCTCCGGGCGCCACCTCCACCTCCACCGAGCGCACTCTCTTCTGTGTCCTGCAGGCTGGCTTCAGGCATCATGGCTCAAAGGGCCTTCCCGAACCCCTACGCCGACTATAACAAATCCCTGGCCGAAGGCTACTTTGACTCTGCGGGGAGGGTGAGTCTGGGGGCCGCCACCGCGCCCGCCGCCCCTTTGCGCAGCACGGGGGCGAAGACCCTCGTTAAGAAACGTGCGGTCTGAGAAAAAAAAAAAAATGTGTACGAATTCTAATAAAGTATAAGGTTGGATGTGAGGTGAAGAGATACTCTGAGCCACTGAGAATATGAATTTTAGAGGTTTGCGCTGCTAGAATGTGCCAGGTCGCTGGCCTGTTCCATCTGTTCTGGTTTGCGTCCCAAGGAAAGGCGCAAAGCCCAAGGGTACCCACGCGTGCGCTTCATTCCTCAGAGGTACACAGGGCGTGGTCGCTGATGGGGGTGCGGGAAAGCCATCTTCAGACCGATGCTGCAAAGGGCCGTGTGGGCAAAGGGCTCCAAATCCTGCTCCCATCACCGCCCTTTGCAGGACATTTGCAAAGCTGGAAAAGTAAACTCAGCAAGTCACAGAGCCCTTGAGAGCCATCTGGGTGTCTGACGCCATGACCAGTGCGTTTCCCTCAGACTGTTGGGGTGTGGTGTTCTGAGGGACTACTGTAAAGCATGTCAGGCTTTGAGAAATCCTAAGTAAGTGCACGTGCACATTTTTTTTTCTTTCCAATTTATTTGTCGGAATCTTAGCCAAATACAAAAAGCCTTTTTCATATAGAGCTTCCGTGGCCATGGGGCTCACTTTATGTTGCTCTATTGGTTCAGGGCTAAGGATAGGATCCCCGTAAACTAACTTGGGTCAGTAATGTAGATGGGAGGGATGGAAGAGATGGAGGAAGATACAGGGTCGCAGGCCAACGAAGTGTCTAGGGATTTAAAGTCAGTCTGATTATTTAAAGACCAATATGGAGCTGTCCAAAGCTCTTTATAATCCTAAGCTTAGGTGCATCCCTCTGGCCATTTGGGCCTGTTTGCTGCCTAACTCTGCAGATGCTGAGGCCAAAGGGAGTGTCTTGGAGAAGACAAAGCTGTTTCATGCTGGCTTAACAAGGAAAGCCAGATGGAGGGTGTGCCCTTGGGATGAGAGGCTTCAGGGAAATGTAGTGGCCTATTTAGGCTGTGTATACAGTTTTTTACAGATTTACTTCATTTCAAAGGGAGGGGGAAAAGACATTGATAATGGTAACTTCTCCCAAAATAACAGTGTCATTTACTGTTTCATATCGTTTTTGAACAGATCCTACAGAAAAATTGGCACATGGGTTCTAACATTACATAATGTTGAATGCAAAAGTTCCGACCCTAGAGATCTGGCCTAATTAATTTTCTTAACGCAACCATTTTGATAAGAAATAGCTGTGTTTTATGGTATCTGTGAGGGAAAAAGAGCTTTTAGAAACACCACATCATTGCTAGAATTTGAATAATTTGGGCAGTGGCCGAACAGTACTTTCTGAGAGGTCACCTTTATTAAATCAAGTATGTGCCCAGTAGAGTAACTTTCCTGAATGAGGATGGGGCATGCTCATAATTCCTGGCTTCTGAAAGCAATGCCAAGCAAGGTAGCAAATTCTCCATGATCAGTAGAGGTGGCATGGTGGTGTGTATACACTCCATGAGATTTTTAGGCCTGTATATTTTCTCTTACTAAGCATTTCCACATCTTAACCTTTCGACAGAAAGTGTCAAAGAAAGGGACTTCTTCAGAGTGTAAGCGAGGAATCATAGTGCTGCTTCAAACTAAACGGGAAATGGCTGCGTTTCATGTGCCTGCCAGGCAGGGCGTTGCACACTTGGGGTCCCAGCTCTTGGGAGGCTGAGGCAGGAGGATGGCTGCAACTTTGAGGCCAGCCTGGGCCACATAGTGCAAGGCTGGTAGCAGTAGGGACAGCGCTGGGCTCAGTAAGTGGGCAGCACTTAGGATCCCTCCTTCTCACCAGCACTGTGCCGGAGAGGAGTTTTGGTGGTGCCTTTAACATTCTTTGTACTCTGCTTGGGATTCTGGCGGTACATGAGTGTTTTGCTTATCTTAATGCTATTTGTTTGATTTAAAAAACTTGCATGTAAACTGGGCGTGGTGGTGTTGCCCATAATTCCAATACTCAGGAGGCTGAGGCAGAATGATCACAAGTTCAAGCCCAGTCTGGGCTATGTACAGAGTCTGAGGCCAACCTGAATTAGGTAATGAGACCTTATCTCAAAACGAGCAAAACCATGTGTGTTTTTAAAAAACAAAATCAAAATGTTTGTTTCAGAAAATTAACATTTTTTGCTTGACTCTAGTGGCTTCAAAGCAGTACACATCTTTTGATTTTAATTTAATAAAATGACTTTTTGGTTAAAACACAAATATTGATTTGAATAATAGATGATCCTAATTAGTTGAAAAATTTCACATGACACATTTAAGTTACTTTAACATATTTTGCTTTGAGTAGAAAAGCATAGTACTTCTTCATGTTGTTAGTCTGCTATTGTTAAGTGGCTCTCTGTTCAGACCAAAAGACGTGACTTAGATGAAAATGAAATACTATACTCTCCTGTTCTGGTAGCCTAGAGTGCAGGAAGTGGGTGGCTATATTTCTTGATACTTGTTTTCCCTTGGTCTCTACAGCTGACTCCTGAGTTCTCACAGCGCTTGACCAATAAGATTCGAGAGCTGCTTCAGCAGATGGAGAGAGGCCTAAAGTCGGCAGACCCTCGAGATGGCACTGCTTACACAGGCTGGGCAGGTATGGAGCCGCCTGAGAGCTGGCATGAGAGCTGGGGCTTGCCTCCACCTGAGGGCCACACGCCGGGATGCTTGCTGCATCGGCCAGTGAGTCACTCCCTCCAGGGGCTGCTGTGCTCTCCAGCCAGTGTGGCACCGCCTTCCCATCCCAGAGCCCTGAATTTAGGGCGTGGGACCCACACTGCCATTGTTCATGCCTGGGTGGCTGCTGGGCTTGTGAAGAGGAAAACTAGTTTTCAGTTCTAACTTGGTTAATGTAGAGGTGGAATTTCAGTGGGGAAAGTTAGGCAGTGCTCTCAGGCACAGTGCCTGAAGCCGGTGAGGACAAGCATCCTCAGGAGGCAAGACTTGTCCAGAAGCGCCATTTTTTGAGCAGTTGCACTATGTCCAAGGTCTGTACAGGAGCAAAAGGTAAAGCATCAGTCTGCTATTCCAAAGCCTAGGAATTGAGTTTTCTTTAGAAAATACAATCATCACTGGTTGGTGTGTGCTTGCTAGATCACCAGTTTCAGTATTACCAATGTAAGAGCTTGGAAGAACTTGGGGAAGAAATCCCAAGAGAGAAAGAAACCATGGAAGGCAAGGTGAAAAACTGCAGTTAGTTTACCTAGTAGAGAGGACCAGAAAAAGGAAAGCAGTCTAGAGTCTTAGAGTTTCCCACTTTGATGAAGGCACAAAGAATAACTTTGGTGGTTTAAAGATTTTTATTTTAAGTTGTGGTATTTTATGTACTGGGCTTCAGAGCACAGATTGGGATTCTGTGGGTCCTGTGCCAGACTCAGGAATTTTATACTGTGTTTTTTTGTTGTTTTGTTTCGTTTTGGTGGTGGCAGGGATCAAACTGAGGACATTATGCCTATCAGGCAAGTGCTTCTTCCACTGACCTACCTCCCTGGATCCCGATACTGTGTTTTACAAGCATTGGTGGTCTCCATGCAGATGGTGGAACAGAAACGAGCAAGAGAGCTTCTCCATCAAATTTCCCGTTAGCAGTTTCTTAGCAGTGCTTTTTAGTAACAAGTGATTTTGTTTTTCCTTATGAGCATGGGGAGGCAGATAAAATTAGTAGAATTACACTTCCTGGCTTTCTTAAGGTCAGTATTTACCAAAATAGACTAGATAATTTTCAGCTACCCCTGTGCTAATGTAGTTTTAATATTTTTGTAGATTGAGAAGCTTGATTCCAGCAATGTTAATATCAGAATAGAAGCAAAGTATTTAAACTTAAAGAAGGAAGCATTGCAGGTCTAGTGTCAGTGCTAAACTAATCCTATTATAGAGCAATACTGTTTTTTTTTTCCTTCAAAATCCTCCGAATTCAAATTTAGACAACTGCAGTATACAGTTGCCTCTAGCTTTCCTCTCTGTTGCCACACTGTAGAATCTCATGAGGCCCAGACCATTGTATGAGACTTTCTATTCTTTTATTACTACTAGCTAAAACAACAGGAAAAAAAAAAAAAAGAGAGAAGAGTGTAAAATAAATGGCCAGACTCAATTCCAGGCTTGATTACCAGACGAATGACTTAAACCTCTGTCACCCATTCAGATGTGCTTATATTATCATAAAGCAGCTTGCTTTAGGAGAAAAAGAAGTAGGGACCGGTTTCGAGTTTGAGTCAGTTGACAGTGTTAGGAAAGCCACCAGCCAGACTTCTGTAATTGCTGAGCCTAGTTAAAAAACTAAAAAAAAAGCCGGGCATGGTGGCTCACACCTGTAATTCCAGCACTTGGGAGGCTGAGGCAGGAGGATTGGTGCGAGTTCGAGACCAGCCTGGGCTACAAAAGTGAGCTCAAGGTCAACCTCAACTGCATAGCAAGACCCTGTCTCAAAAAGACAAAAAAAAAAAAAAAAAAAAACTAAACAGTGAGCTTTCTTTAGAAAGAGAAATTGTACTCTAGAGTAAAATGCAAATTGTTTCAAATGTGTGACCCTCTGGGGTTTCTAACATGGTCATCTTGAGTGCCAAATCTTCTGTCCATAATTACCATTGACACCCTTCACTGGGCCCTGAAAGCAGCTAGTATGGCGAGTGTCTGGGCAGATGGGCGTACTGAGCACTTTAGAATGGCTCCAGTTGCTGGTCATTTTAGGATACAGCATAAAATCTCCTGGGTAAGTTGGCTAATGATTTCTGAGGCAAGATGCCTGACATCTGCTAATGAAACACTTGTTAACAAGCTATTACTTCACATATATGGGCTTTCTTCACCACTGTTTTGATAAGTAAAATTCTGTTTCATGCCAGTCTTCAGACAGTCCCAATAACAAAGTTCTGAGTTGCCTAAGAAACTAGATCTGATTTCAGCATTGAAAAATCATGTTAAAACCTTCTTCTGTTATTGTTGTCGTTGAATAACTTGTGTCTATTCACAGCTGCAATGCTGTTACCAGAAAAGTTCATTCATAAAAAACACTTGACATTTTGTGTCAAAACAGTATAAGGATGTGTATGTTTGGATATTGCTTTGTGTATGCCCCATGTTATCTTTCTAAAATTGATAGTTATTAAAAAAACAAGGATTACAGTTCTTTAGCTTAGTTCAGCAACAAATCTAGGACCAGATTTTAAACGTGTTACCTTATTGGCTTTTGTTGCTGACTTGCCCAAAATTGTATTATGTTGGAGAACATTAACTTATTGTAGAAAACCTGTAAAACTTTTCTTCAATATTGCTATGGAATATTTGTTATTGCTGTACATTGAAAGTTTTTGCAAGTTATTCCATTATTATATAGTTTGTATGAGAAGCTGCATGATTATAATTAGTTAGCACTTTAAATGATTGTCATTCTCCTGTTAAATTTCATTCTAATAGAAAGATGTTCTAATACCTAATGCTGGTCCAGATAGGATTATCTATATCTTCCGGGGGAGGGGGGGAATAAATAAATAAATGCATGTGTGTGTTTAAATTGGGTAGTGTACCTCTCTTACGTGAAAGAAGGCCAGAGAGAGGCAGTCCAGGGCTGGTATGGCAGCCTCATAATGTTAGAATGTCTGCTTTCTTTTCACCTTCCATTTCTCAACTAGCAGCTATACCTCTTGGGGTCAGGATAGCTGCAAAACAGCCAGTCATTGTCAGCTTTTCAGGCTGCTGGAAAGGACAGGAGGCAAAGAAGAATGTATCCCCTATCCTTGAAAATGGCTTCTTAGATGTTCTCCTTAGTATGTCAATTGTACCTAGTTTGCATTGGCTGGAACATAGTCACTTGGTCACTTTTGACAAGAAACAAATGTCTGTTAACCTGAAGTTCTGCTCTCATTAAAGCAGTGTAGATGTTTAGATATATCCAGGTAATCTCTGTTTTAACTCCTTGTAGCAGAAAAACTATCTTTATTCCTGTGTTTTGCACAGACCATTTAGACAGTGAACTTTAATTTTCCATTTGGAAAAGGATCTCTAACTTTTGCCCACTTGGAGAGGAGTGAATTTTTTAATGATTGATTGATTTGGTACACAATCTCACTATGCAGCTCAGACTTGTGATCTCTTGTGTCAGCCTCACGAGCCTCAGCCCTGGTATTACAGGCATGTGCCACCACTCCTGGGGTTCCCAGGCTGGCACAGCACGCAGTACTGGGGATCAAATCTGGGTCTTTCTACTTGCCAGCAGGCCCTAAGACCGCTGAGCTGCCTCCCCAGCCCTGGGGAGTGGATTTTTTATAAGAATAAATTTATCAGTAAGAAAATATTTTGAAATTTGCTAAACAGTATTTTATCTGCTGTTTGTCTCCAGGGAGACTCAATATTGTTTCATATCTTTTTTTTTTTTTTTTTACATTTTTTTCTTCATTTTAATACTTAATAGTTTTTTGTAAAGTCTTCTCTAAAAAACAGGAATACCAAATCATACATACATCTAGAGAGACCTGCAGCTAATTTGAGAATTAATATTGTGAAACAGTGATCTTTTCCCAGCTTGATTAATATCTGTCTTTCTCCTCTCCTGCTCACTCTGAAATTTGCATTTGCTATTGGCAGAGCCTGATGCCTTTAATTTACTTCTATCACAGATCTGAGTTAGGTCTTCCAGTTGCATGTCTTCCTTCTACCTCATGACTGAGGCTGCCCAGCTTCCTATCTTTTATTCATGCTGTATATAGATTTGCTGTTGTCTCAGTTGCCCTTCTATCATTGCTGGGACAAATAACCAACACCCAAAGTTAAGAAAGGAAAGGCTTATTCAGCTCACAGTTACTGGAGGTTTCAGTCCATATTCAGCCGGCTCCAAGGCTGAAGGGCACATGGCAGAGAGCAGCAGTTCATGGCAGAGGGACAGCAACAATGGGAACCGGGGCAACAGTAACAGAGAGCAACCAAGAGAGTCTCTTTCTCTGTCTCTCTTATATTATATTCAGGCTCTCTGTCTGTGGCTATCCACCTGAGGCCACACCCGTGATCCCTGCAGGACTCAGACCCATAATCTCATCCTTGAATCACCCATAATCCCAGTGGATAATGAATTAATTTGAAACTCTAGAAGTCACTGGCCCATGACTGCATGAGGCTTTGGGGGGATAACTAGACACAAACCATAACACCTATATTGCATGTTTGATCTTGAAAATGAGATTTCTAGTCAGAGGTTGAAGCACTTTTTGTGTTTAATGGTACATGGGTACTTAAAACCAAAACCTTGGAGTTTGGTCATTTTTCCATCTCCTGTCTTTTCAGCAAAAACTCACACTAGTGATGACACACTTTCTAAAACTTCTTCTAGAGCATCTCTACATGTTATATATACTTTAAGAAATGACTATTACAATTAGAACTTTACCATTCTGTTGTTTAGTTTGAGAGGTCACACTGCATGGTTCAGGTCAGCCTTGAACTCATGATCCTCCTCTGAAATGCTCCCTACCCAGCATACCTCCCTTCCCAGCCGGACTTTACCATCCTATTCATTATATTTCATTTCTGAACAGTAGTACCGTCTGATAATTAGTGATGGATCAAATAAGTAAGATTTGGAATTAGTTTATTCCAGGCAATCCATGCATTAAAAATGCTTTGTTGGTCCAAGTAAGCTGTATAAGTTTATCCAAAAATTTAAAGGAAAGCAAATAATTGCTTTAGAAAGTATTTTATTTTTACTTTATAAACTACTGGACAACTGAAATTATCTTGGCTTCTATCTTTAGTAGAAGGAAAGGACATTATACAGTGATGAAAGAGGTTAATGTGGAATTTTATTAGAGTTCAAACATTATTTCCACTGAAGTCTATATATTTACACCTATGGGTTATCACTGTGTTATCATACAAGCTCTATCTGTGCATCTTACCTTTTCCATTTGACAGTAGAGAAGCTAAATGCTCTGTGACCCTAGGAAAGAAAAGTGGAAAAATTTTTAAGAACTCAAAGCTGTTTCTTACTGTTAATGAGGTAAGCATTGCCATAAATCTTCTCTTTTCTGATAAACTGGGAAAAGGGTACTGTGATTAATTAATTCTTTAGACACTGAGAGTTAACAGATAACTCCTGTGCATTATTGTTAAGAAAAGGAATCCAAGGGCCAGTCAGGGACTGGGTTCAATCCCTGTCATGCCTTGCTGGTCCTACCACAGGGGCTATGGATACTGAGACTGAGACTGGGCGTGGTGGCACACGCCTGTAATCCCAGCACTTGGGAGGCTGAAAAGAGGAGGATCACTACAAGTCCAATCTGTGTAATGATTGGACCTATAAACCCTATACTAAATAGATAAAAAATTAGAAAAGTAAACCAGTAATTTAATAATAAAGTGTATTAAATGAATTTTGATTTCCAAGGTAATGAGGATCAGCAATGTGTATTTTCACAATCATTTGATATTATAAGACAGGCGTAAGATCAAATACAATCTTGTTCACTGTTACGCTACTTGAATGACAGAATGTATATGCAAATATACACGTACTAATTTATATGCAGGCCTCATTGTAAGTGCCCTCCCATCATTCCACTGTTCTGACTTTCAAAATAGCTCCACAGTATGGAGACTATTCAGGTCTCCATTTCCGGAATGAATAAAATGAAATAAAGCAGGGCCATGTGCCTCATTCAGGGTTACACAGCCAGCAGGTGGCACTGTTGTTAACAGTCCAAGCTGCAAGAGACAAATGTAAACACAGAGACAAATGGGAAGGGAGGGAGAAAGAAAGAAAAAGAGGGAAAGACAAAGGTAAATAGATGGAGAGCTTCTACATTTGTTTTTTTTTTGTTGTTGTTGTTGTTGTTTTGTTTTTTATCATTTTTAATAAGAAATAACAATAAGATAGCTTCAAAACACGAAAGTAGTACATTCACAATAGTTGACACATTGCATAGTGTTGTCTTCATAATAGTTACACAGAGCATAGGGTGTAGACATGAAGACTTTTCTGATCGATATTGGTAAGGAAAGAGAAAAGAAAAAAAAAGTAAAGAAAGAGGAAAAAAGAAAGAAAAAATTTCTTCTCTGAGCTGAGAGGAAGTAGCTATATACACAGTCCAATGTTCCTTATTTGCATTGGGTTATCGGTGAAACTGGCGGTGTTGGAGGTTGTTGATTTAAGCCCACTTGCAATCAACACCCCCTCCCCTTTTTTTTGTTACACCTCTGAAAGCTTCTACATTTGGATGAGCATATTTTACGTGTGAAGAGGATTTATTCATAAGCCAGTAGGGAGGAGTTTGGGTAATGACAATCTGTACTTGTCATACAGTTCAAACATTTTTTAAATGCCTAATAACCAGTCAGATTTGAGTATTTTATTTTTAAAAAAGTAGAATAAGTCCTGATGTAGTATGAAAGGAGTCTGGAAAGAGAGAAGGAAACAGGCTTAGTAGACATGAAAGAATATCACATTGTCTATTAGAAAAAGTTGTTTTTGATTGGATATAAAGTAAGCCCCTGGAAAATGCATAAGTATTTGCAAGTAGGAAAATGAAACTTCCACCATTCTGTAAATCAAAATGAAATGAAGTCTCCAACATTTCAGTGAACGTTTTATAGAAAATGTTTCCCCCTTTACTAATCTTTCATTAATATATTCAGTGTAATTTCAGGATGGAAAAATTGAGTGGTCCAAGTCAAAATTTTTC
Organism: Myocastor coypus; assembly: GCA_004027025.1. NCBI lineage: Eukaryota > Metazoa > Chordata > Mammalia > Rodentia > Myocastoridae > Myocastor > Myocastor coypus. The sequence continues at coordinate 126,412 of PVJA010000513.1, forward strand.
TCATAATTGTTTGTATTTGAAATGTCTTATTGAGGATTTTCTTGGGTGAATTAATATCAATAGTCAGAAATCAATTGGTTGCGCTCAGGGTTGTTAATGAATGATATTGTAAATGGACAGCCTCAGTTCTTTTTACCAAAATCTTCTTTTACAAGATACATAGTATATCAAAGCTTACAGCAGTGAGCTGTTGATGTAAGGTGCAGGCCATCGCTAAGCATTGAGTTAGGTCTCTTGCCCGCATCTCCTCCCAATAGACTTCCAGGCATTCTTTCAGAATGTGCTTGTGGCATGTGCAGCAAGGGAAGCCTGTTGCTTATTTCGGTGCCCCATCAAGAACAGTTGGTATCTATGACTGTGTATGTAGCACCCACGGTACAGAAAACAGCAGTTGCAGAGCCCCCTGCCCCCATAATGAAATACTATGGTTAGCTACTGAGTGGGCCTTGGTGGGACCACAACTGTGTGGACTCAGCAGAGGACGGAAGGCCACCTGTCACTGGATGGTGGTGGGTTTTGCGCCAGGTGGGTATAGACGGTAGTGGCAGGGAGAAAGGCAAGCCCAAAACACCGGTAAGAATTGTTATTATACAGAACTAAATGAGTAAATGAAGTGTTCTTATGTTAGAAATCAGCATTTTGTAGAAAGGATTGCTTCCCTTGCAGATAACGTAGTAAAAAGTTAACCTCAAGGGATGGCTCATCTCACTTGTGTCTCTAAGAAAAAATGAGAGAAAGTGCTAGCTCTCATTTAACTTCATTTTTTTCTTTCTCATAACTGTGATGATTCCTGGGAGAAATGATGATCAGCTCACACTCCAACACATTCACACACACACGCACTCACAGAGGACTCGAGGGACTGTAGTCTTAAAGGCATGACCTAAGCTTTTGAAAGCAGCTCACAAAGTTAATGAGACTAAGATTGGCATATATTTCCTGTTTTCAAATGCTACATAACATTTTAAGTAAGAAAATACAGTGTAATCCTTAGAGTACTATTAGCTTGCACTCTAAATGCAAGTCATTACAGTGTCTTGAGATGCTATTCCTCTGATCTGCCAAATCTATAGGCTTTGGGCTCTGGCTCCAGCGTGCAGATCTTAGTTACTGCTGACATCAGATTTATTTGAAAGGACTCACTGTGGCCTGCAGTCTCCTCTTTGCAATTTGATCTCCTTATGAAGTAGCTGTGCATCAGAGCCAACATTTCAATGTCTAATTTGAGCCATTCACCCGGTGTCCTTCACCTTCAGAAGAGGTGCCTGTCCCTCGCAGCCAGAGCTGCTACAGCAAGTGGGAGAAATCATGACGCGGATCCATATAAGGTTTATTAGAGCCCTTCTTGGTGACTGATAGAAAGCTTTGCTAGGAGTGTTGCCTGCCAGTGTCCTTTTACTCTAGGTCACCTTCAGTTACTAAGCTAGGCTTGAAGCAAGTGTAGGGTTGAGATGTTACCTGTGCATGAAGAGCAGGGCGAGTATTGTGGCAGATAGAAGAAATGATAGGAGGCAGTGAAGATTGAGTCTTACAGACAACACTAAGAAGGCTACAGCCGTGTCGTTTTCATCCCACTATTTAGCATAGTGCCATGTGCGTACATTAATTAGTGCTCAATAAGTATTTGTTGAATAAATGAATGAATGAAAAATGCCCTGCTTTTGCAACTCTAGGTACTACCATGCTAACTAAAAAGTTACTTTAAGTTATAGGAAAGGGGGAAAGGATGAGATGTGTCATATCCAATAGGATATGTCACTTAATCCAACAGGATTCAATTGAGATGTGAGCAGAAATCAGAATGTGTAACATAGGCTATGTCGTTGGTAAAACAGATAAAAGGCATATTGTATAGAGCCAAATATAAAGGGGTTTTCCTCTTTGCCACCTCTACGCTTTAGCTAAACAGCATTTGGACAGCCAGGTGCCCAAGGCGACATGGGAAATAGGAAATAGATGAAGTGATGGAGGTTGAGGACAGAGCAGATCTTCAGAAAGCTGGTAAGACAGGTTGCAGTTTCCCACTCTAATGGTTCAGAGGAAAAAGAGAGGTGGGAACATCGGAAGAGGGGGTATACCATTCCCTCTGTGTTCTGTCCCTTTGGGTCAAGAATCAGAGTTAGGACAGTGACATAACACCCATTGATGGAGTTGGGTTGTACTAAGTTGTTACTGTAAGCCTAGGTCTATGCTATGGGATTAGCACAGTTCCCAGTAATTCTGTGGAGTAGCTAGTGTCATTTCCCTGCTACAGACCGAGCTCAGGCACAGCAAGATTTGGAGTGTAGGTTAAAATCACACAACTAGTAAGTGGCAGAGGCAGGCTCAATACCAGTGTGAAGAGCCTATGTTCCTAGAAACTGCTGTGCTAAAAGATGTATCACCACTGTGAAGGTCTGTGACAGTCTGCACACAATGACTAAGAGTAGTCCACAGGTGGCATTTCCAGAAGAGTTGACTGCAGTACCCTGGGAGCAGGAGGAAAGTGTAGTATCTCCTTCACCCCTTTTATTTTTTAAATATCCTTTTCTTTGTTGTACAGTTCAGCTCTGAAATAGAGAAAAGCTGTCCTCTGTCCTCCGAGTGCTTTTTTTTTTTTTTTTTTTTTTTTTTTTTTTTTTTTTTTTTTTTTTTTTTTTTTTTTTTTTTTTTTTTTTTTTTTTTTTTTTTTTTTTTTGCCTTTTCTTTCCTTCCTTTTTCCACTTATTTGGGATAATATTATATATTAGGGACAAAGTCATGACTAGTTTCTGTATTTAGAACACCAGGATATTTGCAAATGCAGCTGCTTGCGATGCTCAGCTTTAATGTGATAACAGGGCAGATGTCCTGATCCTGCACAGAAGAGAATGTAAATACTGCCCTAATGACAGCTGTAATTTTGTGCATGAAGCAAAAATGCACAAGCCTAAGTATTCCCACATATGATTGGAATTGGAACAGTTCTATTAACATAGGAAAGGCAGGCAATCAAATCTCATCGGGTTAATCAGAGAAAAATTCCACATCTTATTTCCCCCTAGATCAAAAAGAAAACTAGTAATTGATGATGAACTTCTAAAGTTTCAACTCAGAAACAATTTATTTGAACTTAGACTGTAACACCCCATTGCCCCTCCTTAAGGTAGTATCTGTCTTTCAGGATTACTGGGCATTGACCCCACCATAATTTTCTTACCAGAGCACATGAGAGGAATCTGAGAAACCCTGATCTATAAAGAATTCACCTTGCAGAGCTGAAATACCAGGGCAGAGGTTGTTACACTGTGGTAGGCTGGTAGAAAATAAATGAAAAATTGTTGAGTAATTTCTAGAAGACCAAATTACAGAGAAGTGTTTTGAGAGAGTAATTTATCTGTGGAGAGTTTCATCATCTCTACACTTTTGAGACACAGCAAGGTCTTGATTGGTCAAGATGAATAGGACTAATGATCCCTCAGAAATTCAAAGGCTTAGTATTAATTATTTCCCAACAGCTGGCTGTATTTATAGTACTGCTGGGGATAAGTAGCTGAGTAAGGAAATTGTGGATTTAGCAGTGTCCCTAAACAGTTTACCCGCCCTTCTCAGAATAGTAACTGTAGAAGGAAGCAGAACGGAACAATCTGCCCCAGAATGTTCCTGCTGAAAGCTGGGACAGACACCATTGCGTAGAGCCTCACTGGTACTCCTGGTATATTTTTTCTTTCATTTAGGTGCTTACATTTCAAAACTAGGAGAAGCCTAGGGAGTACTTTGAGGCTGTGCTAGACTTGCCAAACTTCTTATGTAGAACAACATCTGTCCCAGGCCTCCAGGACAGTCCCATTGTTAGAACATTCTGCAGTGATATAAATGTCACTCCGTTGTACACCCTAAGAGCCACTAGCCACAGGTGGCGATTAAACATTTCAGATGTGTCAGTAGGACTAAGAAACTGAATTCTAAACTTTTTCTGCTTGTAATTACATTTCTGTAGGTACTGACAATTAGAGGTGATGTATAGCACCTACCATGCAGTTCTAAAGCAGTCGGGCAGGCTCCAGAAGTCTAAGCTCATAGTAATAGGATCTGGCTTTCTTCTGGCCTCTCAAACCTCAAAGAATGTGGTAGGTTCATTGTGTATTTCTCACTCTATTCCTGTTCTTGTAGATTGTTTTCTTTTTAAAATTATGTCCATATGTCTTAAGTAATATCTGAGCAAATTTTGTGCAATAGTAAAATTCAACAGAATGCCTTAATTTTCATAACTTAGTAGCACTAGTCACCATCGAGTAAACCAACTAAGAAACAGAGTAGTGTTTAACTTAATTTTTATATTAGTGAAAATGTCTAAGTCAGATAGATTCAAAATGAAGGGCTTTTAAAAATAAAATGATAAAATTAAGATAATTTTTACCTTAAAATTAATTTTTTACAATTAAATGAGATCAAAGTTAAACCTTATTTAATTATGTTCTGGTCTAGAATAAAAAACCGAAAGAAGAAAGCCTATCTCCATTATCCTACTTCTTTCTTAACAGAAAGTGCACAAGGAGATTTTACCTGATACTCAGGCTAAATTCCAAGAATGCACTTAACCAAAATTGGTTTTGGGCCACATTTTAAAGAAGTAGCATTTGCTGTGCTGACAGGAAGAAAATATTTAAAAGGTGTAGCTCTGCAACTTCTGTGCTGCACCTCATGACCAGCGGAGGAGGCTGTGATCTTGGAAGTGATTTTTTTTTTTCTCATCAAATTAAGTGTCCTCACAGACCTGAATCATCTTCGGGGATAGGTTTGCACATGGCCGCTACTGACCTCCATCACAGACTTGGCCCTGGCAGAGGCGTTGCTGTTTTAATAGATGGTAGCATTGTCCCCTGCCTGTTGCAGCTGGACATTCAGAGCCATCGTGATGTCTCCCCTTCACTCATTCCCTCCCAAGTACTGTTGATGGTTCCTCCGACAAGCACCTCACAGGTTCACTCACTCTGCATCTGTCCTGCCCCACCTGCCCTGTGTCTCATTGTCAACCTGATTCTAACTGTGTCTCCTGCACCCCTGTCACAAACCTTTCAGTGTACCTGTAGCAAACTTCCCAGAAGTCAGTGCTGTACTCTTCCTGCAGGTGAGCTGCAGAATCTCCAGCTCACCTAAGGACACTGTGGTATAGCTTCTGCTTCCTCTCCAGCTTTGAAGAGTGTTGTATTCTTTAGAGTTAAAGTTGGTATCAAATAATAGAAGTAGGGACTGAAGTCACTCAAAGTGGTTACCTCCAAGAATCAGGAATGGGGTGAAGAAAGAGGTTGCTGTTTTGCATAGTAAATCTCACAGTACTATATGACTTTTTCCACGATGAGTTTACCTTCATAAAAGTGGTATTTCACAAACCTTTTTAAACTATTGGTGGAACCAAGACTATCAGTACATATGTGAGCTCTGCATGTGTTTTCCCTTAAGAAAACTTAAGGGCCCTTGTAGCTGTGCCTTTATTTCTTATATGGCAACTATCTTTGAGTCTTCGAGATAAAATATTTTATTGTGTGTATGTGTGCACATATAGGGTCTCACTATACTGATCCTCCTGACTTCTGCTTCCTTAGTACTAGGATTACAGGCATTGCACCACCACGCCTGTACTGAGACAGATAGATAGATAGATAGATAGATAGATAGATAGACAGACAGACAGACAGACAGATGTATTTGGTATAGGGTCTGACAATGCAGCTCAGACTCATAGTGATCATTGTGTTTTCAGCCCTCCCCAGCACTACCATGCCCAGTCTTGACATGTCAGCATAGCATTTGGTGCCAGGGATTGAACCCTGGTCCCTGTGCTTGCCTAGGAAGGTGCTTAGTCTGTTGAGCTATCTCACCGGCTCTAAGTCTTTAATATTTTTTGAAGGTGATGTTATATGTGTGAATATTGTCAAGAGTTGGAGGATCTTCAAGGTCAGATTTACAACATTTGGCCATAGGCATTAATGTCATCTTTTTCATTATTAAATTCAAATACATAGAGTAAAAATTATTGATAAGTCATAATGTATGTGTTTCCCCAGACTGCTTTGTAGTATATGAAGGAGCTGTTTCTAATTGGCAGCAGCATTGACCCCTTAGTCTTTTGTCCATGGGTGCTTTGACAGAACAGGTAGATGAGGCCGACTGCGGCAGCCTGCAAACGACTAATCCAAGCACAGCACTGAGGCCCAGAACAGAAAGGTGTGAGAGACCTGAGGGCGAGGATCGAGGAATCTAGAGAGAATAAAAGTAATAATAAATTAAATACTAAAATAGAGAAAACAATCAATGAACTATTATAAGGTAGGAAAAATAACCTTTCATGTGCAATTACAACTGTAAGCCTTCTATAGCTTTTACTTGTTAAATATGTCAGCCACCAGGAATTGTTGCTCATGAGAGGCAAAGCTCTGAAAAAGAAAACAATCACTGGGCTTGTATTTAATTACGTTTTATTTTCTCAGTGCTCGGTTATATCATTATCTGGCCCTAATGCTTCCATGACTTAATTAAGGGCATTCAGGCAGCTGCTGGAATTGGAGGACAAAACGAAAGGTAACAGTTTTAAGTGGATTGCCGGCAGTTGCGTGATATGGGTGGAGATGAAGTCTGTTAAGGACCTAGTTCTGGAAGAAGCTCTTGACATTGATCATTTGTGAAAAAGAGATTTTTTTCTCTTTCCCGCATACATGGTTCTGTACATTTGTCTGCAAACGTTAAAAGACACAGTACATCTGATCATCAGCTTGTGGAATTAGTAACACCGAGACACTTTGAATGTGCAGACAAGGTTATTAACTTTGGCAGGAAATGAAAATTTGGCCTTAATATACATGAGAAATTGAATTGTCTGTAGCACAAAGCTTTTGAGATTACCCATGCAAAATGAGAAAACTATCTAAATTTAAAATTGTCCTCAGTACAGTGAAAAGTAATTTTGTAGACTGCATTTCTACTGCATTGAAATCTGTGAAGAGATTGGTTGTATTAATTTAGATTTAAACAGAGGCTCTGTGTCTTCTAAAAATGGCAAATGAGATGGAAAATGTATTTTAAGGAGGTAAAAAGACTTTGCAAAAATGCTGCAGGCAAGCTAAGCCCCCACTGCATCTCTGAGTCTGTTTTAAAACCAGTTGGCTTTGGAGGGAAGGCACTACCTTCCCATGACAGGCATTGAGAACAAGGACACATACACATAGACAGCACCTTGGAAACATGGAGCAGGCTCAGGAGTGGGAGGACCAGTGGAGTGCAGCACAGGGTGGAAGGCATCCACAGCTTCCACATTGCACTTAGCACAGTAGCTGGGGCCTGGAGAAGAAAAAATTAAAGGGTAATTGAATACATTTTCTCAAATGTCAAATAACTTTCTTATAATCCCCACCTAGAAGAATGTTAGAGAATTGGATTTGGTTATATGAGTGACCTCACTCAAATAATTTTCTTTTGTATAGAGAGAAACTGAGTTTTTCATTACCTGGTCTGAAGTTATTTAGAGCACAAGGATAAACATTTATTATTCATAAATTAGTAGTCATTATATAGAGTACTGCTTAGAATCATCACTGGTTTCATCACCTGTCATTTAGCTATCAAATATAATAAATTAACCAGAATTTAAAAAGAGCAACCAATCAGTTTGTACCTCTTTATTGCCCCAGTTTTTGTCCTTATTCTTGAATAGTGAGGCGATCGTGTAGGATCTGAGGAAAAGTTAGAATTTACCCATTCCTGGTTCTTAGCCACTGGGTAATGGAACCAAGCCAAGAACTAGAGTAATGTGACTTCCAGGTCACATTTACTTATTTTCTGCAGCTGATAAAAACACCCTGTTGAGTAAGCAAAACAGTAAAAATCCGCTGCCCTTTGCTCTTTGCTTGCTTCCTGCCTCCCAGGCATTGCTGTGCTGTACCTGCATCTTCACGATGTGTTCGGGGACCCTGACTATCTGCGAATGGCACAAGGCTACGTGAAGCAGAGCCTAAACTGCCTGAGCAAGCGCTCCATTACCTTCCTGTGTGGGGACGCGGGCCCCCTGGCCGTGGCCTCTGTGCTGCACCACAAGATGAACAATGAGAAACTGGCAGAGGACTGCATCACACGGTAATCACATTTCTTCTGAGCATGGTCTCTTGGGCATCGTTCCACATTCTGCAGTTATGACAAAGGACGTTTTAGTGAATTTATTTTTCTTTGTACTCCTATACTGGATAAATTCTCATGTTACTCTTTTCAATTCTAAATGTGCTTGCCTTGAAAGTCTGTACGTGGGCTTTTGAGCTCCCAGTTAGCGTGCTAATATTGACAGGTGCAGAGTTGCAACATGAGCCATGTTTTAATTAGTGATTATCCCTGAATTGACTGCTTCTTTTTAATTTCCACTATTCTTTCTTATGAATTACTGTTAGAATGGCATTTCAAGTTTTGTTTGTTGAGGGTCCCCTATATAGTCTTAGGTGATTGGTCCTCCATATGCACAAGTTTATATCCACAGATCCAGCCAAATATAGATCATAAGTAGTAGAGAGAAAACTTATTTGTACTGACCATGTACAGAATTTCTTCCATATTGTTATTCCCTAAACAATACAACTGTTTACATAGCATGTATATTATATTAGTTATATGGAGTAGACTAAGGAAAACAAAAATAATTTATAGTATGTCGTCATGGATGCTGAAGGATCCATTTTGTCAGCAGGCGTTTTGGACTGACAAGACAGCATCGTGTTATATCTGCAAAAGGAATCATCATCTATGCCTGTGCAAATTTTCCTTCACCCTCCAATTTTTTTCCCCATACAGTTATTGTATTTTCTGAATGTTAGCTGATTTTTCCCCCACTGGAAATTATAACATGTTTACAGTGCACTACCTATAATGATTTATGAATCATGTTAAATCAGTCCCCAAATTCACATATTTTTTTTTACATACCACCATGCTGTGTCTGTCACAGGCTACAAGTCATGTAGTACAATTGAAATTTATAAATAAATAAAACATTACTTAGTGCAGATAGGAGAAAAAAAAACTGTGAATATTCCACTTCAGGGCTGGGAACTTTTTAGTATAAAGTCTGTCACCACACTTGTCCAAAAGGACAGGTAATATAAAAACATTGATTTCCTCCAAAGTTTAAAGTATGTTTTTACCTGTAGCATTTGATTTGGATCTGACCAGGGAGTGCAGAAACTGTTCTGTACTCAAGTATAAAACTCAGAAACTACTTTTTTTTGTGTGGCTACTTTCAAGCTGTTAGCCACATGAGGTCCACAAGATAGTATCCTTCTGTGAACCACTCTCAACTACCATCAAATTCAATTGTGATCCCAGTGTCTTGTGTATATATTGCCACCCTTTCCCAAAATACACATAGGCAAATAGCGATAGATTGCAAATAAATGTTCAGTGAAAACATGGTGTTCAGGCAGACAGGGGTTGTGTTCAAGCTCTAGTTGCTCAGAGGTCTCAGTAGCCTCTTTTTAATTAAAAAAGTAAATAAATAAAACACTACAATGTAAGCTGAAATTCTTTTTTGGTTACCTTGGTAATAAACATATTTTTCTTAAATCTTTTTAAAATTTGTATTATATTTCAACAGTATTTTCTTCATAGCCAATAGGCTTGTTAAAGTTAAAAATACAGAATGTAAACATATGACAAAATATGCTATATATGGCAAGGTCCCATTTGACTTTTAAGGTTTTTGAAATTCATGGCAGAAAGAAAAAATGAATTACTTATAAAATTAGAACACTTGCTTCATTCTTAATTATCTTTTCCACTTTAGTGGAAAAATATAAAATACTTTTGATTCCATTTCAGGAAATATGAAATTATTCTACATCATCAGGCACTTGCTAAACCCGTTGCTTTTCCTTTTCCCAGTGTCGCCCCTCTGTATTGCTCTGTTGGGGTCCACCTGTACTCTGACTTTCAGGCATGGTCTCTATTTTGCTCCCCCCACATACCCATTGCTGGCCTTCCCTTCATATAATGATCTTTCACAATCATCATTTTGAGTTTTAGAGTCCAAAAAGGCCTTTAAAAGTATCCAAAGCCTAAAGCTGAAACAAAGGAACTGAAATCCAGAGAAGCTAGTGTTTGCCTTGGAAAGCGACTTAGCCCTCAACCCCTGGGAACTCTTAAGCTTCCAGCTGTAGATAAAAGCCCTAGATTGTGTAGAGAGAGGACAGGCAGGTCTCCTGGGGGAGGAGAAGCAGTTTCCGACTCCCCAAAGGAGTCTTTCTTCCTGTTCACATTATCCTGCAGATGGCCTCAGAGGGTTGCTGGATGACAATGTGCAGAACTGGTTCTTCTTCTCCCTCACATGTATCTTGTCTGTTTTGGTCCTTCCTGCTGGTAGCACAAAACAAATAGACAGCTGTGCCTGTTTTGTTCCCAATTAGGTGACCAGACTGGCATATATAGTACTTTGGGGGCCAATACTTAGCAAGATGAAGAACTTGGGCTTTCTGGACAGGAAATGTGTAACCTCTGTCCTTTGTAGTGTGATGGGTCAGAAAAGGACTTCTTTTTTTTTTTTTTTTTTTTTTTTTTTTTTTAAACTTTAAAATCTTTTGACATAGTACAAATTGAAAAAAATCATAAAATCTCCCAACAATACCCTGGGGAAATATTGCTAGGAATGGAGCTGAACTATACTAATTTTAAATGTTTTCATTTTTTGTTCAGTAACAGTTCAGTGACTTGCTTATCTCTTTGAAGATTGGTTGCTATTAATATCAGCACATCAAAACAAATAAATGGAGCAACAGTGATATTTTTGTGGGTTTGAGAGTTTCTTCAAATCTATAACCATAGTGATTTATGAATGCAGTCATCTACTATATCTTGAAAAGGTAGCATGCAATTCAAGCATTAAAAAAATCCTCCTATTAGTAATCATTAGACCCAGTTGAGATTTAGTAATTTGAATTCAAATCCAGAAAATAAAAGACTTCTCTTACTACCCTAAGTTTTACTCTTATAATAAGATGCTAACTCTGAGCAGTACCCTATTTTTAGTGTCTGAAAAGTATTTGCTACCTACTGTGAAGGGGACAAGAGCCCATGAGTTTGATTACAAAATACAGATACATATTTAGGTTGCTATTTTTGTATTGCCACCTGGTGGTAACAATTAAAGGAATGGTGTTTTCTAAAAAACTATAGTGGTTCAAGCATTTTATTTTGTATCATTGCAGTAGTTGTTCCAAGTAATAATTCCTTAAGTAGTATTTGCCTAAAAACTAAATGAATTTTACTTTAAATAGTCTTTTCAATTTCCTCTATAAAAGTAAATCCAGAAGTGTTTTTTATATTTGAGATCTATACAGTTGGGTACATTTATGTTAAAACTAGACAGTGGGTTCTTATTCTGAACTTAGACATTTATATTTTTGCTACAGCACTTAAATTTTTAATAAGTAAACAGATTTGTTTTCCTGTTCTCACAGTGTTAATTGAATTCCCTATTTTGCATAGGAAAAAAAATTACAAATTTTCTTAATAAATATTTTTCAGTTCTTAAAAAAAAAAAAATTAAGGGCTATAAGACCAGGGAGATAGATAGCCAAGCAGTCTAAGCACCTGCATTGTGAACACAAGGACTTAGGTTCAATCCCCGATACTATAGTGCCAGCCTGTCCCAGGCCCACCAAGCCGGCCTCCAAAACTGGACATGGTGGTGCATGTCTGTAAGCCCAGCACTGGGGAGGCTGAAACAGGAGGGTCCCTATGAGTCTGAGCTACATAACAAGACTCTGTACCCCTGGCTGGGGATGTAGCTCAGTGGTAGATTTCTTCTGTAGCATGCAAAAGGTCCTTGGCTTGACGTATCATGATATATGTGCAAGTGCGTGTGCATGCGCGTGCACACACACACACACACACACACAGATGTAAGTATATGATGTATATCTACATGTGTATATCCCACAATTCTACCACCTGTATGACCCAGAAACCTGAACATAGTGACCTCTGTTTCATGGAGCTTCTTTCCTATATTGTAAAAGAAAAACATGAACCAATATTTACATGTTTTTCTGATTTGAGATGCTGCCATTTATTAAGGTATAACATGAAAGGAAAAGTTTTAACTTTCAGTAACTATCACTAGCCTGCTGTTTTAAATCTTTCTGGAGAATAGGTTCTCTTAGAGCCTCTTTTATACCTTCTCCTCATCCCTGTTTAATAACTGAGCTACTTTCAGTCACTAGAATCAGCTCACTCTGTTACTAAACATGTCCCTTTCTTTTAAAACATGAAATGTTCTTATAAGTTACAAAAATGGTAGGTAGGGGCATTTGAAGCAATGATTATTTTTGCTTCCACAGGTATGACATTTTCACTCAACCTATTAGTAAAGGCCTGGTGGTAGCCTGCTATCAGATTTTAGTTTGCTTGGGTATCTTTTGTTCTTGCATTAGGAACAGTGGGCATCTCTGCAGATAAGTTGTGGGACTGTGTATGTATAGGTATACGCTGACCTGTTCTGTGATATGGACAGCCCTTAGAAGACCCATGCGCGTACAGTGCCCTACCACTTGTCCTCAAGGCCAGCTGAGATTCTCTCTGCCAAAGGATGAGAAAGCGTGTGCCACCACTATACCTCCAACCTGTGACTACTACTCATCCCATCAGTGAAAGCCACTTTCTGAACATTTTTCCTATGCTTACTAACTGATGTGCTAGTGCAGGGTTTGCTGTAGAGCACCTCTGAATGTTGGTTCACGCTAAGAGTGTTTCAGGTGCAATGAAGTATCTCATGTTCATAATTTCTGACACTTCAGTGCTAATCGGCCATACCTAGCATGTTGAATAAATTTAGATGGCACAAGGCACAGTGTATTATTTCTAGCTACTTTAAAATTAAGTTTTTACACAGGCAGCAAATGACAGCATTTTAATTCAGAAGGGCTATTCATTTTATAGATGGTGAAGCCTTATGAACAGAGATTAATTTGTTGAGTGTCACAAACCACCAGATGAATTGATTTTCCAGAAATTCCCAAGTTCTCTTTTACTAATATCATTGTGTCAAATTTCACTAAAACTTTAAATGTTTTAATAACTTAAATGAGATCACAGTAAACTATTATAGGCTATTGTAAGGAAAATTGAAATGTACTTTTAAAACTTAGCAAAATAAATAATCTAAAATAGCAAGGACGTTTTTTCTGTCAGCATATCATGTAACCCACACACTCAGAGAAAAAGATTCATTCGCAGATTTCAGATGCCCAGAGAATGTTTCTTTTCCACGTGTATACACTCTCATTTCTTTCCTGCTTTCTGAAGTCCTGGGACCTCCCTCTTTGGTCCTCTGTCAAAGAAGCTTGGACTTGGGTTGCCCTGCCCTGCCCCACCCTCCCCAGCCACACCACGCCCCACCCTGTGCATCCCTTCCATGCTTCTAGAGCCCCCGTGATTTGGAGGGCAGAGACAGATAAAGCAGTGGGGTTCCCTTTCTTAGAACCAGGACTCCTGAAATCTGTGACAAAAATACCCTCCCTCAGAGTTTTGACTCCTTTGAGTTCCGTAGATACTGCTTATGGCCTGGGGCAGAAGAGAATAGGCAGGGTGGGGATCTTTTCCTTCTTGTCATTGAGAGACCTGAAGCTATCCTTCAGAGACTCTGCTGGCCTCCCTCTTGCCCAGGCCTAGGTTTTACCTGTACAGTAGTGAGGCACACCAGTGAACTCACTCTGTTTGGTGGTGCTTCACATTCTGGTCTTTCCCATTCTGCCTGCTACTTGTAGAGTTCTGACATAGATGTTTCAGAGTTATGCAGGATTTAGGGCTACACCGAGTGGGAGAGGTGGGTGGAAGTGAGCTTCAGAGTTGAACTGCGTCTCTCAGTAGAGAGGAGAGTCCCCTGTGCCAGCATGGTGGCTGTGAAGATACATCATTAAGTAGCAAGTTGGAGAGCATGTGGGGATAGAGCAGGTAAAGAAGGTTGCTTCTGAAGGTAAGAGCCAGAAGGCTGCAGGCTTTGTGCCGCTGCGTGAGTTATTGGTCGGGTAGGTAAGGCTGCTGAATGGACACTTCTCCTAGGGCTGGTGACACATTAAGAAATAAACCAAGGAAGGAAACCAGTGAAAGGTAGGGGGTGTTCCTTTTCATTAAAATTGTCCTTGAGTGTTGACTTAGTTCTTTCTCTTGAGTATTAAATGCTGCAACACTAAGCAGTTGTTTGTTTCTCTGATCCCAGCTGCTTAAGTACTAGTCTAAGGGCTTGCCTCTGCGAGGAACGAGGGGGAGACTGGGTCGCCATAGGCACACATTTGTATTTCTTCCTTCATAAATCTTTATCAGCTCCACTGTGAAAGAAGAGTCCGTGGAGGACTCACCTTTGCATGCCGAGCTTTTCATACGTGTATTAATCCCTTTCAGATTATCTTAGACACATATTTCTGTTCCTAGGCTGATTCACCTAAATAAGATTGATCCCCATGCTCCAAATGAAATGCTATATGGACGAATTGGTTATATCTATGCTCTTCTTTTTGTCAATAAGAACTTTGGAATGGAAAAGATTCCTCAAAGCCACATTCAGCAGGTACTGCAGTTTTGTACATTTAGAGTCTGCTTAGAATCCCAGTGCCTTGGGGCCTGGCAGGATGGCTCAGTGGTCTAAAGTGCCTGCTTAGGAAAGCTTGGGCGGCTGCAGGGACCGCGATTCGATCCCAGGTACCACATGCTGTGCCAGCCCTGCCCTGAGGGCAGGCAGTGCCTTATCCTCTGCCTAAACTACTCTTTGTTTTTGTAGTTATCACACCCCAGATATGGGTAGTAAGGCATGTATGTTGCCTACAGAGGTCAGGCACAGCTAGAGGGCCAGCCACATCCTGTACTCCTGGAAGCACTGTGGGGCGGGACTTGGAGCCAGAACTTGCTCCACTTGAGAACTTAGAGACCCTCTCAGAGGAAGGACAGGCCAGATTTTACCTCTGGGGTGCACATGTCTCCTCCTGTCTCCAGACATGTTTATGTTTCCCTTTATTTTGAGTTACTGAGACAGGGTTGCACTGTACAGTGTAGGCTGGCCTCAAATCGATTGTGTAGCCCAGGTTGGCTTTAAAATTCTGTAGTTTCTCCTGCCTCAGCATTTGGAGTGCTGGGATGGCAGGCATGCGCGCCAGGCCTGGCTGTGCTTTACTAGATGAACTCTTACAAACACAATGCAGAGTTCAAGATCTGGCTGCCACCCCTGTTGTAGGCAAGACACAGTCACTTGTCTGAAGCAGAAGTGCACTGCGCTCTTCTAGCCAGAAGATGGTATCTAATTAGGTATCAATTCTTTGTTGCTTCTTGTGGAAAAAACTTCCTTGATTCTACCCAGGAGATTTTTATTCTAACTACCGTATTACTTTGGTTGCCTTTCTCTGTACAGATTTGTGAAACAGTTTTAACCTCTGGAGAAAATCTAGCTAGAAAGAGAAACTTCACGGCAAAGTCTCCACTGATGTATGAATGGTACCAGGAATATTACGTGGGGGCTGCTCACGGCCTGGCAGGAATTTATTACTACCTCATGCAGGTAAGGGGTGTGGGCAATGAACCCCAAGTGTGCTTCCTGGTGGCTGTCCTGGCCTAGGGCAGGAGACAGATCCTGCAGTAGTGCTTTCTCCTCTGCCAGCCGCCATATTATACTTCTTTTAACCACTTGACCTAGACAGAGATGGGTTGGCCCACATGCAGTTTGAAGTGTGTAAACATGAAAGGCACTGCTTCATGATGTTTGATTTGCCTGTTACCACACTTGCCTACTCGATGCTACTTGTACAAGCTATTTTGACCCATAATGCTTTATGCAGTACCCGTTTACTCTTTTCTTTCAACAAGTTCCTCAAGTTAAGAATATTATTCTGTGCTGTACAGTACAACTCAGTGAAGCAAAATCAATAGAAAACAAATGAACACATGTTGCCTGGGGCGCATGTAACAAAGCTGAGGAGCCGTTTTAACGAATGTTGTGGATTGTATCTGAAGACAGCCAAATGTACTGTGCCCAGCCATTCCTGACTTGGCAGTGGCAGCAGGACTGCTGCCCTCACCTGCCCAAAGCACAGCGCGACACACAGCTTTGCATACATCAGGCATGGCGGCTTGGGTGTGCGTGTTACCTGCTGGCATCAGCAGGCCTTCCCTCTGCAATAACTAATAATGAGAGAAGAGCTAAAAAACTCAAAGTTATTAATGCTTTGGAATGCAAAGTCACACTTAGGTGGTTAGTGGCATTCCAAAGACAGATGTATCTGTTCTGAACTTCTCAACTAGAAGTTTTGCAATTAGGATTTTGACAGCTTAAACTTAAATTTCCTTATTTTTCTGGTACATTCCCTTGGGAGCTCTCTGTTTCCCAGAGTACATGTAGAACCTTAAAAGTTTTGAGGAAAGGAGAGTTTGTGTCTTCTGAAGTTCAAGGTGAGATAGAAGCACACACGTCAGTGACCGCATGCCGTGTTGACATTTCTTTAGAACAGATGCTAGAGGAGACATCCTCCGTTCTGCCTCTTTTTGTTAGCTGTAATAAGATACCTGAAAACCCAAGTATTGATTTTTCCATTTGCAGGGTATTATGCATTTGAAATGATTTAATGTTTATTCTTGAAATTCTCTAGTATCTGCCTTTGTACCAACCTAAAATAAGCCAGCGTTAGGCCATGTTGGGTTGGCCATGCAAGTTTCCCCACTGTACTCTAACACTTTAAATTGAGCTTCAGTGCTGTTCCTTATGTAAAGTGTGGTCTCTGTGTCCCCAGAAGGACTCAGCGCATACTCAGAAGCTTGTGAAATCCCTGGTGTCCTTGTTCCTAGCACCTGGTCCTGCCCATGTTTCACACCCCTGCCCACTGCTCACCTTCATGTGCCCCCCCTCTGTTAACTGCACAGCTTTGGGTTTGTTCTTTAAAGAGTGACCAGTGCATTGAATTAAGAAGGAAAGAGAAAAATTGAGAATTTGTATCAAAAATGGAAGCTCATATGCCATACTGTCAGTGTGTCCTATAAATCTGAACATCATTCAGACTGATCCTGGGTGGAGATTAGTTTTAAATCCTCTGCAGAAAGAGTTGATCTAAAATCATGCTGTAATTTGACATTAGATTCCAGGTGTCCTTTTCTATTGAAAACATCTCTTATCACTTCTGTAAATGTAGTATTGGAGGTTCGCCTGGTTATCTGCTTCATGTCGTTATACCCTAAAAGCATGACCTAGGGATTGAAATTTTAGGAGACACCCTCAAGTGTTGAACTGGGAAAATTATTTGTATGTGTATAAGTAACAAATATTGAAAATTAATGCACAGAGAAGGCCCTGAGTTAACAGATGGCCCAATTTAATTTGTTCTATTACTTAAAAATTATAAAGTCACAAAAAATTAATTAACAAAGATGTTGGGATAGGTAGAAAAAATTAGATGAAATCTGGGGCTTTTTAGTGACTTTCTGATTCATGGGATTTTATTTATTTATTTACTTATTTATTTTTCTGGTTTAAAATTTATACTACATCCTGTGAAACTTTATCTGCCATAACAGAACTAATAATAATTATTTCTCATTTGTAGCCCAGCCTTCAAGTGAGCCAAGCAAAGTTACACAGTTTGGTCAAGCCCAGTGTGGATTTCGTCTGCCAGCTTAAATTCCCCTCTGGCAATTACCCTCCTTGTCTTGAGGATAATCGAGATCTCCTTGTCCACTGGTGCCACGGTGCTCCTGGAGTAATCTACATGCTTATCCAGGCCTATAAGGTACTGTGTGTCTTCTCATTTAAAAGAAAAAAACTAGAAAACATAGCAAAAAATATATATATATATCATTTAAAATTGGTTTTATAATCCTTAGAGGATTATAAAATTCACTTGTTGGACCTTAGATTCCTTTGCTATGTGTTGTTCAAGTTCATTCTCACAGTATGCATTGTACTATAGCAGACTTTATGTCATGGATCAGGAGATGACTTTACAGTAGGTAGAATAACCAAGGCAACAGCATCAGTGGCAGAGCCGAGTGAATCAGAACCTCAGTGACAAGTGGAACCCTCATACTGGTGGGACACACGGTGGTACAGCTACCATAGAAAACTGCTGTGGATGCTCAGAATATTGAACACTCAAGTAACGTATATTCTATATCTAACAGTTCCACTGATAAGTGTATACCCACAAAAACTAAAAGCAAGAATTCAGATGGGTAGATATGTGCTTATATTCATAATAGGTCCTTGCTAAGCTAAAAGATAGGAACCACCCAAATATCCATCAACAGAGGCACAGAAAAAGAAAACATGATGTACACATGCTCTGGAATTTATTTAGTCTTAAAAAAGAATGAAATTCAAATACATACCACTTAGAAAGCATAGTGAGAGAAATAAGCCAGGTACAAAAGAATGAACACTTTATGACTCCACTGATACCAGGGTGCCTACCTGTGTCAAGAGTAACAGATTCATGGTGACAGAAGCCAGGGCTTCCCAGGCTCTGGAGTATGCGGTTTCTGTTGAGAGTGTTGGGGGGTCTTGTAAATAGGTAGTAATGATGGGTACATAGCACTGTGAATGTAATTGATGCCACTGGGTTGTATGTTTAAAAGTTGTTCAAATGATAACTTTTATAATATGTACATTTTACTACTATTTAAAAAAAAATACAAGTATCACTCCTAAAAAGCTTGCTGTAACAGAACTGTACCCAAGAACGGAAAGATCCTTAACTGAAAAAGAAAAAACCAAGGTATTGGTGACTGCTGGTGCCACACTAACAAATTATGAATCTCTAAAGTAAGTAGGCACTGACATGTCACAAGCTGTGCTTTATCAAATTCACTTTGTTCTCAATGAGATATTAGCATACTCAGTGTATTTCCTAAGCTTTTTATCAGGACATGAAAAGCAACAAAGGCTTATAAATGGTTGTCTTTTTCTGACAGTCTAGTGCCTCATAATCAAGCTACATGTTAACAGCTGACAGTTTCTTCTCTGGCATATGAAGAAAGTTCTGCAGACAAAGGCTATTATAACAAAAGTAGTGAGCATGTGCTCTCTGGAGAGTGGCTAATGGCGAGTGTGGCGAGTTCTGGGTTAAAGTGTCACCAGGGACTCTACACACACACACACAGGTGCAAAGTTCTGTAGACAAAGTCATACCCAAATATTTACTAATAGCAAAGCTAATCAACTTTAGTGATTTGATGCTGTTGATAATATACCTCTCTCGCTAAAATCCCTACCTTTGACAGTGAAGATGCCTCTTTCTCTTCCATTTATTTCCCTATCTCTTCTCTTTTTCTAGCAGGAAGGGATGGCAACAGAACTTACTTTTATACCCTTGAAATGAAGCCTGTGTTCCCCTCGACTCTTCAGGTGTTCCGAGAGGAGCGGTACCTCAGCGATGCCTACCAGTGTGCTGACGTGATCTGGCAGTATGGCTTGCTGAAGAAGGGATATGGGCTGTGCCATGGTGCTGCTGGGAACGCCTATGCCTTCCTGACACTCTACAACCTCACACAGGACAGGAAGTACCTGTACAGGGCCTGCAAGGTAGGCATGAGGCTGCCAGCCGCAAAGCAGCCCCTCAGGCGGTGCAGGAGAAGACTAGTTCACTTGATTGCATGAATTTAGTTTTTAAGACATGAGTTTACAGGTAATAGGCATATTCTTTAACAAAAACCTTCAAAATCTAATGGACCATATTTCTACTCAACAGTATTTATGGAAGAAGACAATAAAGATGTAGGTTGATTGGTGTTCCTTTCTTGGGTAACCTTGGCATGCCTGGCTCAAGTAGTGCATTAAATTCCTCCTACTATGTGCTCTTCTTATGGAGTGGACCTTCCATTTCTGGGCCTTAATCCATCTTCTCTGACTCGACAGTATCGTAGTTCTCAGAGTAGTCCTTAAAAGACCATCTCTGTCAACTGCTAGAGTCTCAAGAAGAAATTACTCCAACAGTTTAACCTGGTTTTATTTTCAGTTTGCTGAATGGTGCTTGGACTACGGAGAGCACGGCTGCAGGATCCCGGATACCCCTTTCTCCCTCTTTGAAGGTATGTTTCACACATTATTTATCTGCCTTATCAGCAACTACTTTCCTGCTTGCAGGAAATGCATTTGAATTTCAATTGTAGCAGCAAATTAATTTTATAGTCATTACTTGAACTGCTTCTTTATTTCCCAGTATGACAGGTCAGTATTAAAAACCAGCATGTGTCACGGCAGACTGAATCCTTGTCGTCACAGTGGTAACTGCTGCGTGGGGATCTAGGCACATGCTGAGCACTTTGCAGATACCATTACAGATCACTTGTGCACACCGTCAGGCATTGCCTCCTTGCCTCACAGATAAGCAGGCGGTGCCCTGGCCCAGATGCTCACTGTGGCACGTGACAGCCAGCGATGGCCTCACCTGGCTTCATTCTCTTCTCTCTTAGCAGGATTAAAAGGCTGACCACTCACTGGGGTCTCACATAGCTTCCAAGCATGAAGTGCATAGCGACACATTTCTGTGTCCTTTAAGCCACAGACTTTACTACTGTAGTGTTGGTCTCAAAAGTGGAGCCGCTCTCCAGAATGGAATCATTCAGTATGATAACTTTCGCCCCTCTCTTCCAGGGATGGCGGGAACAATATACTTCCTGGCAGACTTGCTTGTCCCCACCAAAGCCAAGTTTCCTGCATTTGAACTGTGAGAAGAAAGCGCAGCCCTGCGACTTGGACCCTTCTGTGTATCCACACCACATCTGCTGTGTGTGGCCGCCTTTCACAGGCACATAAAATCCAGTGGTACACTCAATTTAGTTGGTTTCTTTTTTTTTTTTCACAGTTTGTCTTAGTTCAGGTTTTTTTATTGTTTATGTATTCAGAAGTATGCAGGGAAGTCTTAACTTTTGAGTTCTTTTGACAGGAAAGATGGATGATTAGTACAGTATTTTGAGGTCATTTATGTATATTTCAGAACTTGGAGGAAATTTTACTTTTATTTAATTGAAGAATATAAGCATCTACTTCTGTTCTAAAAATATTTAAAAGAAAGTAGGCATAGATAAACAAACTTAAATATATGCGTGTTGCTGAATATTTCCTTCCAGCCTCTGGACAGTGTTCTACCTCTAACAGGAAGGCAGCTGTATGGCTTGCTTTTCTCTATGTGGTTGATCATGAAAGGGGACAAAACTAACACGTTTTCCAAGAGGAAATTTTCTAGAGTTGTAAACTGGAGTCAGGACTTTAGTATTACTTTTCAAAATCCTGTTGCTAGCCTCTTTATCAGAGAAGCATCCAGGCTTCTGGATGCTGGTGTTTTAATAAAAAACTAGAATGTAGTGGTTCTTAAGAATATTCTGACTTAAACGTTAGTTCAAGATAAGATAATAGTAATATCTCGTTTTCTCTAAAACAACTGCATGTAGTTTTGAACTTTTTGCTCAAATGTGTTCTGTTGCTCCGCAGCATTCCCACGATCTGGATGCAGGTGTTGCGGGCAAGGGTAGAGGTAGCAGACCCTCTTCTGCCCTGTTCTGCAGAGCTTATGAACTTGGACTGGCGTTTCCTTGGCAGCGACTCTGCTTTAGTGCTCTGTTTAGTGAGAACCACTTGCTCCTATCAGTTTACCTGATGCCAGTCTTTTCACTAAGTAGTACAGCATTTTACCTCTACTAGAAGAGGCAGGAAGCAGATGCTGTAAATAGCCAGCCTGAAAAGAGCATTAAGGTCTTAGCAGAAACCGCTAATAGGAGATATTACTCAGCAGCCATGCTTGTAAGAAATGAATCTTTGCATATACTAGGCTTAACGTTCATCAGTCCAAGGCCACAGAACCAGTTTTATTTAAATGGTAGATGAAGTCTCCCTGGCGCTTCAGATTCTGTGCAGATGTTTCCACTCATCAGCCCCGCCCCCCCTTCCTCCCTTTGCTGCCTTTCCCATGCAAGTAAGACACTTTTTGGCTGATTTTAAAGCATTATGTAGCTTCAAGACAACGAGA
Source organism: Myocastor coypus (assembly GCA_004027025.1). NCBI lineage: Eukaryota > Metazoa > Chordata > Mammalia > Rodentia > Myocastoridae > Myocastor > Myocastor coypus. Next base: position 148,395 of record PVJA010000513.1, read on the forward strand.
TCAGGGCTGGGGAGGTAATTCAGTGATTTAAGCTGCCTGGCGAGCTCACGGACCCAAGTTCGATCCCCGGTACCAAATGCCATACGGGGCCCGACAGTGGGTATACTGGCACACACTTGTAATCTCAGCACTGAAGAGGCTGAGACAGGATCACTGTGAGTCCGAACTGCATAGGGAGACCCTATACTAAATAGATTAAAGTTTTAAAAAAAAACACAACAGGGTCCAAGAACTTTAAATGTGCCTATTTCATAGGTCTCTCGGTCACAAAAATGTGCTGTTTTTATTGGAACATTGAACCAAATCCCCACAGTGTATGCCAGTTCCTATGGATAGCAGTCCTCTTATTTTCTCTATTTTGCACCAAAATGGCTAATCCTAGAAATTGACATCTTAAAGGCCACTAACAGGAGGGCCCACAAAGTTCAGTGCCTCGGTCTAGTTCTCCCTCCATGTCTCACAGGAGGGGGGCCTGTGCTCTTGAGACAGCCTAGGCGCCCCTATTCAGCTGTGTACAAGCTGTGCCTTGTGATAGTGTCAGATTAGTAATGTTGAATGGTGGTGTGTAAAGGTAGCACACAGCGGGGCACATTTGCCTTTGGCTAGGTGTCCAGCTAGAACAAATAAAGTTCATTTGGTTTAGTTAAATGTACACTGTTCCTGTACTTTTAGCTGCTAACCAAGTTATTGACACAGTTACTAACTGAGGGAAAAAGAGCAATGTGTACTTGGCCTGTGCCAGGGAGACTTGATCATAATTGCTTCCCCAATCATCTTGCTTAATTTAACCATAGGAAGCAGACCTCAAAGCAGGGAGAAGAACGCTTTGTGTGTGATTCTTGGTCATGTTTGGATTACCATCATCTGTAAAAAAATTTACCAACATAAATGCAACTCAAGTTTTTTCCTGTAGTTTTTAAGACTGTTACTGAATTGACCAGATATTTTAGCCATTGTTTTCTATGTGCACTTAGAAGGTCAGATAATTGTAATAGAATTTTAAACTCAGGCAGCGGGAACAAAGCCAAGATGAAGACTTTAGCACCATTGTAGTGGCTAAGAGAAGTTTCTTCACTGATTCTTACCTTCAAAAGGAGGCAGATCTTCGTAGCTCTATTTGTAATATGCTTTTCCCTCAGATACTTTTCTTCTCGGTAAAGAAAACCTTCCCAAAAGTTGTTTCCTAGAGAACTCCATACCATCTCTTACCTCCCTGCAAAGACTAGATAGTCAGACCTTCAACACTTGTCCAACAGTGCTCATTAATCTTGCAGTGGGGTCCCATTCATGTGGCAATGAGAAGTTGGGATGGTTAACTCATCTTGTGAAAGTGTGAGCACATTCATGCCCACTTACATCACCCCATCTGGTGTGATTTACATCAGAATTTATTCCTCAGAGTCAATCTGGCTCCATTTTCATCTTTTGTGTCGGTTTCAATTATTTAGCATCAAAAGTCTCCCTGCTAGGTAGACTTCTAGGCTATTCTCTCCCTGCTATCATTTCCCTAAATAACTGAATTGCAAGGCACACCGTTCTGTTTTCTCAGGTTCACTTGTGTCCAGTCTTTTGACGCCATGCTTTCTACCAGCTGATATTGAAATAGAAAATGGATGAACAGTGAGCATTTGTTTATATACTCTGTTGCCTACTGGAGTTCATCTGTAGTCACCTGAGTACCCAAACTGAATTTTGACTCCACATCTGCTTCCCCAGAACAGATAAGAGCACATTTCTGAGTGTCCTGTGCTGTTGAGCTTTAGAACTATTTCTCATCTATAAGGTGATGTTTGGGGTGTTCAGGAAACCCACTGCAGTGTTATATTTTCACAGGAAGGGCTGGGATGGTATGTATTTATATGTTGTATAAAGGACTTGACTTTATACTGGTTCTCATTAAATTTATTAGAACTGTCATCACATGCTTTTTGTTTACTTCTGTTTTACTTGAATATTTTTCCTCTATGGTAAACACATCCTCTAGAGCTTGTTTTTACTTTTTCTCTATTGCTAATTCAAAGAATACTTCCACTACTTTCTAAAAACTATATGGCAATGAGAGGAAACTGCTTTTAAATTTGATCATCGTAGTATTAGGAGGGATCTACCAGGCAACAAGCGTCGTCCATCAGACACATCCACGCATTCTGTGCCCAGAGGCCTAAATTCAAAAATTCATTTCCCTGCCCACCAATTCTGAAATCACTGAGTAGAAGAGCGAATTGACTGTGGCATTATGGTCAAGTACACAGCATCTGCAGAAGCTAGAGAAGGTCCATTCAGTCACCTGGGCTAACCTGTTACTACTTTCATGACACAGCTAGTTAGTGTTACTCATGGCCATGCAGGTTTGCCAAATTACAAAGTACTTACTTTCATCTCTGAAGTACATTGTGTCCTCTCATAGGTTGATTAAAAGGCTCTTCTTCCCTCTACCACATTGAATGACTCAACACTGAGGCTAAATACACTTAACCTTTGTTCCCTTTAGATGAAGTAACAGTACGGTAACGCATGTGGTGATAGAAGTCCTTACGTGCAGAGAATGAGGCACAGAGAGGGCAGTGCCCTGTGGAGGTCACAAGATCGTCACAGTGCTGCTTAGTGTACCTTCTTAAGATGTCACACTAAATCGCAACTGTTAAGACCAGCGGGTACTCTCTGCTCTGCCTCTCCCTACCAGCAGGAAGATGACAAGTAAATTGCCTGTGGCTATAATCTCATCAATTACAATGTCAACAAATAAAACCCTAGCAATTTCTCTTGCAACTTTTCCAAAGTAATTTATTCCAATTTTTGTTTTAGAAAAGACCTTTGGCCCCCTCCTCATATTCTTTAAAGTAATTTTTATGTCACTTTTATCAAAATAGCTCTTACTTTGGATTCTGTACCACTAAAAGTCTGATGTTGCTCTATTTTTACAAGCCTTACTTAAACAGATTAACCTTACTGAGTCAGTGTCCTGCAAATTTCTTTCCTCACTCAGTTTTGCTTCTAAAGCCGAGTCAGCTACAGGAGAGAACCGTGACTTCTGTACCATGTGGCACGTTGGGTTTCCTAGTTCCTATTATGGAACCTGCAAAAACCATTTTCCAGAAGCCCTTACTAGTGCGTCCTCGGGGACCTCTTCTGCAATTTTGTGAGTGAAGAGAGAGCAACAAACACAATAAGCCAAAAGGTGGGATAATGAGGACAAAGAAATTGATCTTAGCAGAGCTGCCGCTCATCCTCAGCCAGTTTAATTCCACATCTCTGCATTATGTTAACTTTCATCCTCATGCAAATTACATTAAAGCTGCAGCTAATGTTCTTTTGCTCTATAAAGAAGAGAAAGCACTTGTGAAGCACTTAGTCATTATGTGGGGAAAGGCAGGGCTCTTGACAAATCAGTCTATAAAGGAGTGTCACAGTTGCCTAATTTTTCTGATGGGGTTGGATATTAGCAAGCATTTCTACTGTAACCTGGAAAACACTGATGTGGCTCACTGAAAGTCGGTGGTTAATAGTGATTGTTCTGTCAGGACTTGGCTTTCAAAAATGAGCACACACACTGCTACTGATAGAACATGAGCTCCTGGCCCTGTCGGATTCAGCATTAGTCCTGCCAGGAGCAATGATTTAAAATCATTTATTCCCCCACATTCAAGAAACATGTTCAGGTGCAAACATCGAGTTCTGTGTGCATAAAGTAGACACCCCGAGTCTGCCAGTTTATAGCACAAAAAAGACAAGTGACTAGAGAAGCAATTACAAGAAAATACACTGATATTCTTGCTAACTCCTCCAGCTACTCTGCCTTGTTTCATTGACTTAAGTCTGGGTCTCTCCATAGAGTCAGAAACACCTATAGTTTCTGCCTTATTTAAGAAATGAAGTTAGGTAATCCTTCAGGGAGAACAGACTAAAAAGACACTCATCCAGGCCACAAATACTCAGATATTACATCTGGATTACTTTGGTGGTAGGCAAGCTACATGGAAATAGGAAGACAAAAAGTTGCTTGCCACCCAAATCACTTCCACTCTTGGCTAACTTTTGAAAATTCCCAGCTTTAGCATTTGGTTCACAGTTTTCCCCTTCTGTAAGACAGAACCCAACACACAACCTAAAGGAGGAAAGGTCTGGTTTGATTTAGCTCATGGTTTATGGGACTCTCCAAGTCCAGCTAGCTCCAAGCAGGAAAATTATGGCAGAAGGGCATGGTGGGGCCAGGGAGATAGCTCAGCAGTCTAAGCGCCTTCCTGGCAAATACAAGGACCTGGGTTCAGTTCTCAGTATTTTTTATTACTTTTAATAAGAAATAACAATGAGACAGTTTCAAAACACATTAGTAGGACAGCCACATTTTGTTTGTTTGTTTGTTTGTTTGTTTGTTTTTGTCTTTTTGAGACAGGGTCTTGCTATGCAGTTCAGGCTAGCCTTGAGCTCACTTTTGCAGCCCAGGCTGGTCTCGACCTCACACCGATCCTCCCGCCTCAGCCTCCCAAGTGCTGGGATTACAAGCGTGTGCCACCACGCCCGGCTGAGCCACATTAATTAATACAATGCATATTGTTGTCTTCATAGTAGTTGTTCAGAGTACATGATAACTTTTCTAAACACTATTGGTACAAATATTTCTTCTCATTGAACTAAGAGAAAGTAGTTGTATATGTAGTCCAATATTCCATGATAGTAGTGGGTTATCAGTAGAACTGGCAGTGTCGAAAGCTATTGACTTGAGCCTTTTACAGTTTAGCGTACTAATCTGGCTTTACTTTTTATGCTTCGTGTTCAAAATTTTGTGCTGGATGGTTAAGGCCAAGTTAAAGCAAGACCTGTATAACAAAACTTGTAGCTTCTGACAAGGTCAGTCAAATCCCCTCAGGATTGAGCTTGAAACCATGCACAGTATTTGGAAATCAAGAACTTAAGAATTAAACAACAAAGAGACAGCAAACAGAAAAGTTAGGAAACATGGAGGATGCACAACTATGTGCTTACATACACAGGATGAATAAGACAGTAGTCCTAGGAATCTCCAACAGGTTTTTGACACTGAGAGTAGCAGTGTGTAATACTAAAATCATGCTTGGAATGCCTGGCATTCTGGTCTTTTAGATGTGTGCTGTTTCTAATGTCATTTCATTTCCCAGTATTTCAATCTATGCAAGCCACCAAAACTGGGACTGGAACACACACCTGTAATCTCATTGCCAGGGAGAATGAAACAAGGATCACTACAAGTCCAAGCTGTAGTGAGACCCTCTACCAAATACATACATACATACATACATACATACATACATACATATGGTATGGCACAGTGAATCTGCTGAATTCATTATGGATCGGGGAGTAGCTGTGGACAGCACCAGCCAGGAACAGATGAAGAAGCATATTCAGTACCCAAGATAATGCCTCCATAACCTACTGAATGTACCCAGGAGTGTACACTGCTAGTGCGGCATTTCTTAATGTAGTGAAGTTGACAACAGAATTTATAGTCTCTGCATTAATGACTCAGGTTAGACCTGTTGCCTTCAGGAGTACTCTATTAAGATACACATAACTTAGAAATAGTTCATTGAATCTGCTATCATTAGTAGATATGACCTTGTGATGGTTCATGACCTTGGTAGCACCTAAAGTGGAGAACATCAAATAATATTAGTTGTGCTGCTAACATGCTACTTAAGAGATTTTGCTAAGATAGGGAAGACATATCTGCTCACAAGATTTTATTATTGCTTTTAATGTTTTTAGTATAGGTTCTCACTATACAGCTCAAACTCATAGTGATCCTCCTGTTTTCAACCTCCCCAGCACTGGGATTACAGGTATGCACCACTAGGCCTTGCTTGGTGTCTGACTCAGCAAGCCCAGGGGCAGGGCTGACAGCATGTGGTGCCCAGGATGGAACCCTGGTCCCTGCACCTGCCTAAGCAGGTGCTTAGTCCATTGAGCTCTCTCACTAGCCCCATAAGGCTTTTGAACCAGAAATGAATATAAAGAGGTCAATGCAATATGGAGCCAATCAGGACTGACTTGGGTAGTAACGACAGTGGAATGATAGAAATGTGTGAGTCAAATAAGTGGTTGTGCTTTGCTCAACCACTGTATCTATATAAGTTGAGGGATCTTATTAAAGTGATTCCAAAATGGAAGTAGGGTGCTACCTGAGATACTGACTTGTACAAGTTACTGGATAATAACTGGGAAACACGGCCATGGAAGCTACTTCCAGTACTGAGAGATTAGTTAATCAATTATGAATTTGAACTACAGAGAAGAAAAGACATAAGGACAAGAGTTCACTGATAAATTGAAAGAACTGACTAAAGCATATGAAATGAAAGGGTACATGTAGTAGTGAGGGCTTGAAAGAGTGGCATCATTGATGTCTGATTTCTGATGAAATAATCTTGTATAACATCAAATAAATTGCATTGTCCTGAGGTTACTAAGATTACAGCAAGTTAAAAAAAAAAAGAATATGGAGGCAATGTATGTTTATAATTTGAATGGAGAAGTTATCAGGAATTTGGAAATATTTCAGCCCAAAGAATCATAAAGGTCTGGTAATAACAGAATCATAGGGAAGATGTTTTTAACAAAGAATGAATCTGAATCTTCTGAATTCATCAAGACTCAGGCTAAAAAGATACCTGTGCCCCTCACTGAGAGTTTATGAACGACCAAAAACGTTGTGTTTAATATCTTCAAAGTGTTGGCTGGCCAAGCAGCCAATATGGGTACAACTTCTATCAGATCCGTGTGTGCAAATATCATATTATTTTCATAGTTGAGATACTGAAAGAGTAATTAAAACCTGAAAGGCACAATATATACTGTGAAAGGGGAAGACTTTGTTAAATGGGAAGGAAAACCTGGGAGGAGCACAACACAAATGAAGGAAGGGAAAAATGTTTGTGTACATATGCAGAATGGTTTGGATACTTGCATGGCCAATTTCTGCTGGTCTTTTAGAAAGAGCAGTTAATGCTCACATTTTTTATTCTTATTTTTTCTTTTCTTCCAAATTTCTTAAAATTTTTGTTATTGCTTTGTTTCATTTTGTTTCTTTAAACCAGTCTTACACATTTATATCTGGTAACCTGAAAAACTAATTTGAAGATAACATCGTGCAATACAGCAACCATTGTTGAATCTCTATTACTTTGTCTAGTGAAATTTTGTATCTTTTCTAATGCTGGTTTTTATCACTATTTTGTATTCTTTAAAAAGAATAAAAAAGGAAAAAAAAATGCTTAACCTCTTTAGAGATCAAAGAAATGCAAATAAAACTAATGAGATTCCATCTCACCCTCCTCAGAACGTCTTCATTCTGTATTTCTCCAGAATACAGAAGCAATATTTGTCACCGGTGAAAGGAACATGTCCACTCTGCTCAGGCAAATGTAAACAAGTACCCACTATAGGACTCGGTATGCAATTTCCTCAAAAAACTATGTATAGAAATGATGGGGCTAAAGTGACTCCATTTTTTTTTCAGGTATCCATCTTAGAAGGCCCTTAAACTCTAGATGAACTTTCACTTCACTTCTCCCTTTGAGCTAACTATAAAACCCAGAAAGGAAGAGTAAGTTGCTAACAAAAGGAACAAACCGAACAAATTGTAGGTAAGCTAAAGTTTAACAGAATCCTACTTAACACCTGAGAAATGTAAATCTTAGGGCTCAAGAGTGTAAACCTTGTGACCTGCAAAAGCCCCTGAGACTCCTCAGAATGAAGTAATGTGTTTGCTAGGGTGACGGAGAAACCTGCTATTGTATATAAACCCCTGAGAACAAAGCCCGACAGTCAGCCCATCCACCAGCTGAATAAAGCCTGCTTGTATCCCGTTCTCAGCCTTGGGAGTGTTTCTCATCATTAGTTATGCCAGAACTACCACATGATCCAGTTATACCATGCCTCAGATTATACTGAAGAAATAAAAATCAGTGAACTCTAGAGATACCTGTATATCCATATTTATTCATAATAGTCAGGTTTTGGAATCAACCTAAGTGCTTATCAATGGATTAATGATGAAAAAGATGTACTATGTAGATGCAAGGGGGTGCTACGCAGCCATAAGGAAACACAAAGGCATGTTACTTGCAGAATAGCGTACATAACTGAAAATCATATTAATCCAAATAATTCATGATCAGAAAGACAATCATATCATGCCATTAATGTAGAAAAGAGATGAAGAGGGAAAAGTTGGGAAAGAGAAAAGAAATATATAGACAAATACAGAGTATTGTAAAGAGATAATAGTGATATATAAGCCACTGTTAATCCTGGTTTAGAAGTTAAAATACAAAAGTGTACAAATAGCTATAAATATAAAAGTACTTTTTAAAATGTATTTAGTACAGGGTCTCACTACATAGATTGACTCGTAGTGCTTCTGTTTTCAACCTCCCAAGTGCTGGGATTACAGGCACATGCCACCATGCCCAGTCTCAATTGCTGTCTCTGCACACTGGGAAAGGGCCCGGCACAGCATGCTGGGAATCAAACCTCAGCCACGGCACTCTGCCTATGCAGGCTTTTTAGTCTGCTGAGCCATCTAGCAGGCCCCTATAAATATAAAAGTATTTTAATTGATACATAATACAAAAAAGTATAATTTCTGAAAATAACAAAAGATGTGTTGGGGGAAAATAAAATCCCAATACTTGTATGAGATTAAAATTAAGTTATCAGTTTAAAACTGATTTCTGCAATTGCAGTGGGCCACCAGTGAAGCTTGTAATGTTGAAGACTATTGATCTAAGCCTCCTAAAGCTCATCTCACCAATCTAGCTCTGCGTTTCACGCATTGTAATCAAGCTTTTTTTTTAAAAAGAAAAAAAGTAATGTTGATTTAAAACTGTTAATGTTTAATTGTTTGATCAATCTTATATACCTATATGTATTAATCTAAACTGATCTGATGATGAAAATATGTAATATAGCCATTGTTAAATTTATACAATAAAATATTAAATCATAAAAAATAAGGCTTTTAAAAAATGATTTCTGCAACACTAAGATACTTTATATAAGACTCATAATAAGCATGAGGAAAATACCTACTAATAATACACAAAACAAAAGGTGAAGTAAATCAAACCACATGACTAAAAATATAATGAAACACAAAGACACCAAGAGAGGAAGAGGACAAAAATATAAAATATAGAAAACAATACACAAAATGGCAATGAAAGTGCCTTCCTATCAATAATTACTATAATTTTTCTTTTCTTTTTTGGCTGGCTTATGTTGCCTTAAGGATAGGTGTGAGGATCGAACCTCCATCCCCTGTGCCTGACTGGGCTTGCCTGCGCTTGCAATTAAATCACTGAGCTAACATAAAAGCAATTATTATAAATTTAGATGAACTTAATGCTACAAACAAGAAACAAAATAGCTAAATAGAGTTAAAAAGTAAAAGAAAAAACATAATCCAAGTATGCACAAGTATGCATTGTCTATAAGAGTTTAGGTTTAAAGATACACAGAGACCCAAAGTGAAAGGGTGAAGACAGATGCTCCATATAAATGGAAACCAAAAAAAAAAAAAAAAATAGAAGAATGAAGAGTGATACTCCTGTGGGGTAAAATAGATGTCTCAGTCATTTTGCTGTAGCTAGGATAAAATATTTGACACTAGATATTTTATCTACAATTTACTTCATCATATGGAGAGTACAGTCCATGGTCTATGGGCTCTAGGACAGAACAGCATAGTGGGCAGAGGAAAGCTGCTCCTGTTGTGGTGTGAGCAAAGATCAGCAGAGAAACAGAACAAAAGGAGGAGCCAAGGAGGGAGATGCATCCTCCAGGTCATGCTCCAAGCAACCCACATCTACCCACCAAGCCCCACCTCCCCAAATCACATTGAATTGCAGTACCCTCCCACAACTCAATCTCCAATCAAAAACCCTGCCTCTGAGTGCCTAAGGCTTTTGGAATAAACTACTTCAAATTGCAAAACAGATTTAAATGATATTATATAATGATAAAACCATCAGTTCAAAAGAAATATACAATTACAAATACATGTCAGCCATCTTCAGAACACCTAAATATATGAAACAAACATTAATAGAACTGAAGAGGAAATAGCAACATAACAACAGTGGTAATTTTTAGTACCTCACTTTCAACAATAGATAGAAATTAAGGCAGATTGACTGAACATATCCAGAATATTCCACAGGACACCAGCAGATAGCACATACTTTTCAAATATACAAGAAAATTTCTCCAGAATTGATCAAATATTAGGTAAAATACAAGTTTTAAAAATCTAGGAAAGCCAGGCGTGGTAGCTCATGCCTGTAATCCCAGAACTTGGGAGGCTGACGCAGGAGGATGGCTGTAAGTTTGAGACCAGCCTGGGCTACAAAAGTATATTCAAGGCCAGCCTGAACTGTATAACAAGACCCTGTCTCAAAAAGATCCCCCTACCAAAAAAAAAAAAAAAAAAAAAAAAAAAAAAAAAAAAAAAAAAAAAAAAAAAAAAAAAAAAAAAAAAAAAAAAAAAAAATCTAAGGAAATTGAAATTATACCAAGTGTGTTTTCTAACCAAATCAAATGAAAGTAGAAATTAGTGGGATTAGAAAAACTAGAAAATTCACTAATAAATACATTGTGAATAATATAACCTTTTTTCACTTAAAGTAGTATGAATTTCACAGTATTGTAATACATTATGTTGTCTTCCAACCAATTATTTGTATTACCAGATATATGTATGTAAAGCGGAAAAAAAAGAGAAAAAGAAATGTATAAGAACTTAAGAGATAAAGTTCAAACAGTTGAAAAATGGAGACGAAACAAATTGAAACATCAACTGCTTCTTTCTATAGGTAAGCAGAAATGCACAGTACGTTTGTCCAAATCATCCTACATACATAGATAAATCTCTTGAAAAACAAGTCAAAGAACAAATGAAAAGGGAAAGTAGAAGACATCTTGAAACAAGTAAAAGTATGATATAATAAAATGAGACATGCCAAAAGTAGTGCTAAAAGGAAATTTTATAGTAGTGAATACCTAGATGAAAAAAAAAAAAAGTTCTTCAATAAACCGTGTAACTATGACCTCAGGGAACTAGAAGAACAAAAAACAAATTAATCAAAAGCTGGTAGAAAGAAAAAAAATACCATAAGAACAATAATAAAATAGAGAATAGAAAACGAAATCATGAAAACTGATGTGGCTTTTAATGCATCAACAAAATTGAGAAAGTTTTAGCTAGATAAACTAAGACTCAAGGTATAAAATCGTAAATAAAAGAAGACACACACACAACTTAGGTCACAGGAGACACACACACAACTTAGGTCACATGGATAATAAGAGACTATTGTGAATGACATCAAATATTGAATAAATGAGAATAATTTTTTTTATAAATGCATCTCCTACCAAATTCAATAAAGAGGTGAATTGGTCATTAAAAATCTCCCATCAAGGATATTCCTAGGAACAGTGGCTTTGCTGGGGAATTTTACCAAACATTTAAAGAAGACATAATACCAATCCTGCTCAAAGTCTTCCAAAATATTGAAAAATGGATACTTCTATGTATATTTTATGAATTATACCAAAGTAGCTATAAGAACATGACCAATATTTGTGATAAACATAGATGCACACCTTCCAACAAAATGCTAACAACCTAAATTAACAGTGAAAGGATTATGCTCTGACCAAGTGATGTTTAGCACATGGAAATCGATAGATGTGATAAACACATTAGCAGAGAAGATAAAAACCACATGATCATCTCAAAGACACAGAAAAAAATTAAAAATATGTTTATGATTTTAAAAACAACAAACTAGGAATAGCAAAGAATACCTCATAACTTAATAAATGCTACATATGAAAAACCTACAACTAACATCATACACTATGGTAAAAGTTGAAAGCACTTCCTGTAAAAACAAGAAGAAAAGAAGAAAGCCCACTCACCCCTTCTATTTCACACAGTAAAAAAGTTACCTGAATCAGAAAGGAAAAGGTCACATTATCTTTGATTACAAATGACCTGATTTTATATGTATATGCCTCTAGGAATCCCACAAAATCCAGTTAGAACTAAGAAATTCAACAAAGCTGTTGTATTCTCCACTTCCAGTTTCTATAACAAGGCATCTGAGACTGTGTAATGTAAGAAGAAAAGATGGTTGTTTTGGCCTATGGCTTGGAGGCTGAAAAGATGCCGGCATCCTCTTGTCTTTCCATGAGTGGCTTGTCCTATGTCACATCATGGTATAAAGCGGAAAGGAGAGGGCATGTGCGGAAGTACAGCAAGTACAAATGGGAAGCAAGAGAAAGCCCAGGAAGCCAAATTTATTTCACAGCAACGCAGGCTTGTCAAAACCAAATGAATTCCATGAGCATGAGGAGCTCGGGCTCTGCCCCAGTCCCATCCGCTGAAAGTTAAGCTCCAGCTTTGCAGGAGCTTCCCACCCCCTGCCTGGGTAGCACCTTCCTTCGCAGGCACCAGCCCTTTTGCTTCCTGCCTGTCTTAATTACAGGGATGTCAGAAAGATCATTTCTGGTTCTTCCTACACCATCTCAAATGTATTCAAATGTATGAATATTTTATGTCAATTTTTCTATACAATTTTTATGAATTTTGAAAATATGTACAATTTTCCTTTTGACAGTGTCTGTTTGCAAATAATTACTTAGTGCACTTAATAAATGGCTATATTTTTTTTGGAACTCACCACAGGTAACTAGGAATAGCTGAGAAGCAGATGTGTCACACTTTAAGTTCCTAAATGCAATTTGTTTTTAAACAGTGAGGTTCTACAGACTTGCCTTTGCTAACCCCAAAGTGCACTTTTATCCCTCTCTGCTAGACCAAATGTCTCTGAGGAGCCTGGAGTACATGGGAAAGAACCAGGGCTATGGGCCTAGAGGAAACAAGCTTAGTCTTCTGTCGAAAGATAGCAAGGTCAGACAACAACAGAAGCTTGAGATTAGCATGTGCTTGCTAGGTATTTAGTTTAAAGTTTGGTGAATTCAAATTTTCTGCTTTCTTATTGTGTTTTGGAATATGTACCCATACTCTCTAGGCCCATGAAAAATTATAAGCCCAAAGTACTATGTCTATAGTGCATCCTGTTCTGTATTATTTCCTACCCAAGATGTCCTTGGGAAGTAATGCAGAAGAATCCACTGCGCTGCTGAGAAGACATCCCAGGTAGAACCCTCCTGAAGAGTTTGGTTCAGATACACATGCATCTTCCCTCCAGATCCAATGTTCCCCATAAGGAAGGACCTTACCTGCTATACCTGCTGTGCCCATGTTCTTTCTAATGTGCAGGGGGCTCTCAGAAAATCTGTGTTAAAGTATAGAATTGAAATGTGATTTTACCAGATAAAGAAGTGTACTTGGTAGGTTTTATTAAATTTTAAGGGATACAATCCTAGCAATCCTAATCCTTGGGAAGTTGACAGGCCAACCTGGACTACAGAGCACAGCCCTGTCTCAAAAAAAAAATAAATAAATAAAACATTGAAAATTAATGATTTCATGTTTAACTTAGTTCTTTTTCAATTTCACGTGTACCTTTGCTTCCAAATTAATCCACACTAGTCACTAGAATCATTGGGATAGCACATTTTGTCCAGCAGGTGTCAGTGGAACTCAGGTAAATGTTAATGAACTTTGAAAATCAATGGAGTGATGAAAAAGTTACTTATACCCAGAATTCTATCTTGGTTGACGTTTGAAGAAATGCTATGAACAGTGAAGAATTCACCCAACTATTGAGGCATATCAGAGACACTTCAAGCATTCATAACAAACAGGGTTTTAATGCTGTTTCCCCCATTTCAAAGCATGAGGTGGTTTGAATTTAGTATTAGCTAGAACCAAAACAATGAAAGGTAAGGAAGGTACAAAGCTGAATACTTAAGAACATTTAAGGGCTGGTCAGATAGCTCAACAGACTAAAGCACCAGCTTAGGCAGGCTCAGGGACCTGGGTTCAATTCCCATCACACTATGCCAGCTGTACCCCCGGGATGCACTGAGACAGGGATTGAGACTGGGTGTGGTGGGGTACATCTGTATTCCCAGCACTTGGGAGACTGAAGACAGGAGAATCACCATGAGTCTGATCTGTGTCATGAGACCCTGTACTAAATACATTTTTAAAAAAGAATATTCAAATATGGTTTTGATGCCTACCAGAACTTTTCTGAAGACCATAACTGTATTTTGCTTTGTAATTCTTCAATTTCTTCCTTTTTCTCCTGAGTAATTAAAGGATCATTTTATTCTGATAGAAATGCAAAGGCCATTGCATGGTTTAAAAATGAAATAAAGTAGATTAAAAGAAATTTCAATTTTTAAAATAAAATTCACAAAGCCCAAAGTATTTTGAAATGTGCTTTGTAGAACTATCACTTTGGCAAACTACTGTAATGGTTAATATTATTAGGCTCTTCTTAGCTCTCAGTGTTTAACCTGTTTGTACCTAAGAAAGTATGTTTCCAATAAGGTTTACAAAAAAAAAACCCACGTCTTTGTCTAGAAGATGTCTGGAACTGGGCTTTGCATTTTGGCGTCTGAATCTGTCTCGAAGCCTCCAGCCCGTTCCAGCCCCTAGTATTTTCTCTGCAATGCAAACACTTTCCTTCCAGGGCCTCGAAGGCGGACTTTTGGATTCCCCACAGCACTCCGGTGTCTGCTATAGTCGTTGCACAGAGATCTGTCTGGGCTGCAGCAGAGGTAGGGAAAAGATGCGGACAGTAGGTGGACGGAGAGTCCTCAGGGCGCCTGCCACCCTTTCACTGGCATTTCAGTGGAGTGGCTGTTGTGCTAGCTGTTTCTATTCTCATGCGCACTCACGCATGCACTCACACACAGTCTAAAACTTAAATCTCTGTCTCAATCTGCTTCACGTCTTCCCTGCCTCTCTCACACCCACAGGACCCCCAGGCCCACATGGCCGTAAGAGGCCCCAGGGGACCGTTCACAACGGGCAGATCCTTTCACAAAAAGCTTCTTCCTCTACAGTAGCCCATTTAATGCCCTTTTAAATACCGTATCTTAGTGAGGAGAAAGGATGTTTATATTCTCAGCAATATTAGAGGATAAAAAAAGACAAGAACCAACTGACTTTTATTAATAACTTTGCTAGAAGGCAGCAAAGCAGCATCTGGAATACTTATTACCCATTTGGCATGCTGTTCATCTCCGTGGCTATGATTCAACATGACAAAGCTCTGTCAAAAGGAAATAAGCTCCATCTAGTTAAATTAGAATGATTAGGGTCATTTAGGCAAAGGGAGTTTAATTTGTATGGTTCTAGAAATTTTATACAAACTGGAATACGTAAGTATTTAATCTTCCCTGAAGCTCAATTTAAAATTGAAAGAGACTACTGCATAGATCTCTAATGAGATGAGACATATTAGAAATTAATTTAACTATTAGCATACTGCAAGCATGTAGCCCAAGAAATCAAAGAATGTTTTCCTTGCATCTTGCCCACAATAACAGAACACACCTTTCTGTTACAATTCATTAGCAATTCTATTTTATGAATTCTTTAACTAAGGACATGACTATGCAAATCGAATTTGATTTTTCCTACTACATTTTAAAACATTATCCTAACACACTCAAGCTGCAAAGTAAATTCTACAGAATTCAGCCACGACCTTTCCTCCTTCCTGGGGAGTCTTAACACATCTGTGATCACTTGCATCTTCAATGTCTATTGGAAGCTACGGATCCCTTCTCAACATAATGTTTTGTGTAAAATAAAAGATGTAGGACTCTTATACGTGCAAGTAAACCTTGTACCTATAAGATTAACTATAATGAAACAAGCATAACAATACTTTAAATTCCCTGAGGCCATCATATCTGTGCCTCATTATTAGCATATCTAACAAAATCTGTTCACAACCCAGTAACCATTGTAATCTTGAAGTAATGATACATAGCAATAACTTGCAATGGGCCCTAAAAATGTGGATTATTTCTGTTAATGACGAAATGCCAGGTACCAAAAATGCAATTCCATTTTTGCCTCTGTTGATAGTTCAAGGAAATGTCTACCTTTGGTTTAATTTAGTAAGTTAACATAGGATTATTCCCTGTCTATGTGTGTAGACCACCACGTCTATTCCACAACCACCAAGAGGTTGGTTAAGAACCCTGGCGCTAGAGTGGGTGTGTGACGATTAAGAACACTATGGGAGGCTGCTCTCGCAGCTGACAGCTGTGGCAGCAAAAATACAGCATGCAGAGATAGAAAAGCACTTCTTTAGTTGGCCACTTAACATCTCAGGCAAATAAGGGTCTGAGTTACCAATCTTGATCAGAGTGATCAGTTTAACTTCACACCATGCTACTACACAGGTAGGCTCATCTCAGATTTGCTAGAGGATGCCAGTTCAAGTTAGCTGGTTTAAATAAATAGAGTTCCTCAGTCATGTGACTGATTCCATATCTCTGTCTACTTTCTTATTTAAAATTTATAGTCTTGTAATAGAATTAAATCTTGGTGTGTTCTTAGAAACTCCTTAGTGTCCACTTTAATGTAAGAACATAGTACTCCCCTTAAAAAGCTGTGTTTTATTCGACATTTATTCATCACCTATTCTGTACCCAGTACTGGAAAGCAAAGCTGCATGGGGCCTAGAAACCCATGAAACCCTGGAAGAATCAAGTGGATAAGTGATTGCATCCACCACCAAGTTGAATTTCTCATAGTAAGTTCAATACCGAGAACTACTGAACTCCAGAAAAAAGAATCCTCTTGAGTTGAAGAAAGAAAACTGAAGAAGGGATCCAGGGTGGTAATCTGCACCATGGAGAGAAATGTGCAGCTCAGGGGGAAGAGGAAGACATAGTGAGGATTAGTATTTGCACAGGCAATATAGATGTGAGAAGGGATGGCACGCCTGACAAAATACGGGAGAAGCATGTGGATGCAAACATAGGCACTAACTGGGGAGGAGTCTTGTGTTTCCTACTAAGTAGCTTGCATCCTACCTTGGTGGCCAGTTGTCATCTGAAGCAGCAGCAGCAGTGTCACCTGTGACATGCAAGAAGGTCACACTCTGACACGACCATTGCAACCCATTGCCTCTGAAATCTGAGGGTAGAACCAAGGCCTGTCTTTTAGCAGATCCTCCAGCTGAGTCTGTTGTACACCAAAGTTTGAGAACCCCTGCCTTGGAATGTCACGGAGGAAGTACATGGCAGAGGAAGAATGCGTAGCGCACAGAGGCTGAGGAGCAGAGCAGGGACACTGAGCCAGAGAAGGACAGGCAGCGGGCCATAGAGAACACCCGCCAGAGGCCCTCGGGAGCATCCTCTGCTCACCTGCAAGGGGACTCTTGGTACAGCGCAGGGGCCTCATCAGTATTTTGACGATCAGGAACACTTTCAGAAAGACTTGCCATCAGGCTCCTTGTGGGAAGCTTGGTTCTAGGACATATGTGGGAAAGATAGAAAATGAGCTGGGTTCTTAACGTGACTGATGAAGGAAAGAGCCACGTCAAAGGAGGCCAGAGAGGATGTGCCGAACTCACAGGTACTCCGTGGAGAGACCTACATCCTCAAATAGAAAATTAATAAGAAAGATGACACACACACAGATTTCTAGTCTTTGTTTCTTTCTTTGTTCCTTTCTTTTTTTCTTTTAATGTATTTGGTAGTTGCAGGGTCTCACTACGCAGCTCAGACTCATAGTGATCCTCCAGTTTTCAGCTTCCCCCAGTGCTGGGATTACAGGTATGTGCCCCTATGCGGGGACTCTGTGGCCTGCTCAGCCCTCTTTGGGGGTTGCTCTGGTGTGGCATGTGGTGCCAGGTATCTAACTGTGGTCCCTGTGCTTGCCCAAGCTTGCCTAAGCAGGCACTTTAGTCAGCTAAACTATCTCACTGCCAGCCCCCTGGTGTCTATTTTCTATCTTCCTGTCTCCCTTCGTGGACTTCCACTTCAAGCTTCCATAGCAATGTTTTACTTTTTACCTGTTTCTTTCACTTTTTAAATTCTTCACATTTTTTGTTTGCTACATTCTGCTCTATTTTAGTCAATCTTGTGTCATATTAAGCTTCTGTCATCTGCACTCTGTTCTTTTTAACCTTCCTTACATTAGTACTCTCCTGTCTCCCTTTCCTCTTCTCCACTTTGCAGGTTCACAAATATGTATGTTAGTAGGTTCTGAGGCCAGCAAGATAGCTCAGCAGACTTAGCCCCTGCTTAGGCAAGCATAGGGGTGGGGTTTGATCCCCAAGCACCACATGCTGCACCAGCCCTGCCCTCAGGCACACTGAGCCAGCCACTGACAGTGTGGCAGTGCAGGCCTGTAACCCCAGCACTGGGGAGGCTGAAAACAGGAGGATCACTATGAGTCCAAGGTGTATAGTGGGACCTTGTACCAAATTCATTTTAAAAAATAGAAAAAAAAAAAAAAAGGGTCTGAGAGTGTCATAACTTTCCTTAATCAAAGAGTACAACTCTGTCCTCCTACATTTCACCCCTGCTCCCACAAATATCTTCTTGAAACCCTCAGTACTTCAATCTAAGTAAAAGACTTCCAACAGAATCATGTCTAATTTTTCCGTCTACTATGATTTCTCCTGCCAACCTCTCCTCCCACTGAATTACACAACTCTTTGACCATTTATCCCCCTCTTCCCTGCACTTTGCCCTCCAATCATGGACCAATTGCCAATAAGGAGAGAATGCAGACTAATGGTAAAGGGTAAAGGCATAAATGTAGGGTCTACCACATTTAGGGATGCACGATCGAATGTGCTGATGTCCTGCTAACCAGTAGTAATTCTTTCCACAAAACACAGTGACAGGGTCCAAGGCACTTAAACTAAAAAGCAGAAGAGGTAAGGAAAGTGGAAGGCAGTCTGTAAGTGAAGAGATCATCAGACCAATGACAGTATACGTATAGATGGGAAAACAAGGCAGGGCGAGGCCCCCAAGTTCTTCCAACTCTAGAAGTGCAGATTCAGGAGGCACCCATGGAAAGAGAAACAGATACCAGCCAGTGGAGCGTCACGAGCTCATTAAAGACAACACTAAGAACGTCCAGCTGGCGTCAGCGAGAAATAGAAGATTCCATACGAAGAAAAATGGTGTGTTTGTGGAAATCATTATTTAAAAAACTTCCGAAGAATGAGGAAAGAGTTCAACACACAGGTTATCAAAGCTTACAGAACAAATTAGAATGA
>PVJA010000514.1:0-26145 GCA_004027025.1 Myocastor coypus
AAAAAAAAGGGGGGGGGGGGGGGGGGGGAAAGGGAAGGCAGGCCAAGGATCCTGACCCAGCCAGCGCGCGGGCTCAGCTCCCAGCAGTTGGGTTTGGGCTGGGCTGGAACAGGAAGTTAGTCGCGGGAACGCAGAGGCGGGGCAGAGGGGCGCAGGGGCTTACCCGCGGCGGGTGCGCAGGCTCAGCTCCCAGCGGTGGGGTTTGGGCTGGGCTGGAACAGGACGGTAAGATTATTTTTATCTATAAATATTGGGTGGGTCACAAAGAAAGGATAAGCTGATACGTTTTCATTTTTTAAAATGTATTTGGTACAGGTTCCTATGCAGCTCAGAGTCGTAGTGATCATCCTGTTGCAGCCTCCCCAGCACTGCGGGGAGCGTCTGAGCACATACCACATTTGTAGCAAAGGGACGGCTATGTTGGCATTATGCCTTCTTTTATGTGCTTCCAATCCTCTGCTTTATTTCACCTTTCCCTTTTCCCTTTTTCCTTCCTCATGGAGTTTATATTTTATTTATGGTGGGTGGTTTGGGGGAGATATCAGAAAGTCTAAACTGATGAGCAAATGCCCTGTGAAGATAAGAGTCATAGTCAGGGAGTCAGGAGAGTCAAAGGTGGGAGGCAGTGTTGGGGGAACTCTCGCTCATATTCGGTGAGGGGCTTGGAGAAAATATGAAGCAAACCATGAAAAACTACCATGGGCAGAGGTCCTGAGCTGGGCATGTAGCTGGTGTGCAGGAGCAGCAGCAAGGCTGCTGTGGTGGCTGGGAGGGGACAGGAAGGCGTCAAAGGGCTGAGACATGGCCGTCACATCATGCTGAGTAGGCTCCTTTGGGTCACGTTATGGTTTGGGTTTAAGTCAGGCCAAGAGGAAACCTTTGGAGATCTCATACGTGTGGCACATGGTGTATTTTACATTTTAAAATAATTATTCTGGCTTCTTGAGCACAGATCTGGGGGTCATGAAAATAGTACTCAGGTGACCATGGCAGGGACATTCTGAGTTAAATTATGTTACTTCAAATTAAAGCACTCAACATTTACTAACAGAAGGCATATAGGGTGGGAGAGAAAAAGTTCAAGGTTTCATCAGGTTTTGGTAGGACAAATTAAAAGAAAGACTGCCATCTGTGGGGAGAGCAAATTTGGGGGAGAAACCGGACTTCTTTTTTTTCTTTAAAGAATGACATCATCCTATAGTGGCCATTTTTAGATCTTTGGAGGTCTTTCAGAGTTATTCCAGGTTTTTAAACATCTTTCTGGGTTGAATTGAAATTATTCTCAAGTTTTTAATTTCTTAAGATGTATCTGTTTCTTTCTCTGTCTCTGTCTTTCTGTCTTCATCTCTCTGTCTCTGTGATTTTTATTTTGGTTCTGTCTCTGTCTCTCCGTCTGTGTCTCTGTGTGTCTGCCTGTGTCTCTGTCTGTGTCTGTATCTGTCTCTGTGTCTGTCCGTGTCTGTCTCTGTCTCTGTGTCTGTCTCTGTGTCTGCCTGTGTCTGTCTCTGTGTCTGTCTCTGTCTTTGTGTCTGTGTGTCTGTCTCTGTCTCTCTATCACTCTCTCTTTCTCTCTCTATGTGTGTGAGTGTTTGCTGTGGCTGTCATATAAATGTCTGCTGAGCAGGAATAGATCAGGATAATGTAGGGCGACCATCTCTTCTCTGAAATGCTTGAGACTGGAAGTGTTTGGGATTTCAGGTTGCTCTGGAGATTCTTTCAGGTTGGCCCCAGGTCTAAAAACAGATCTCACCTATATCTCACATTTACCTCATACACACAGTCTGGAGGTCATTGCGAAAGGTGCTTATGGTATTCCTGCAATAAGGGTGGCTGTGGAGCTTCCCACTTGTAGCAATGTACTGGCACTCAACAAGTTTTAAATTTTGGAGCATCTCAGATTTTCAATTTTCAGATTTGGGACGTTCAATTCATAATTGTGAGACACCCTGTTTTGACATGTATGCTAGCTGATGTAGCTAGCCTACTCCTCTTCCCATCTCATTTTGGATAGAATAAAACTAAGTACAGAGATATGAGGTAGCTTAGTTGAGCCCAAAACCATTGAGCTATGCAGCCAGCTCTGGACCAAACATCTCTGTTCTCTTTGTTCCCCTTTCTAGTTCCTCTGGAAAATCTGATAATAGCATATTAGTTCTCCATGGATGCATCTAATCACAGCAACTGGCATCTTAAGGAACAAGAATTAGAAATAGCTGGCTTAGTTGAAGTGTACACATCCTTAAAAATTGTTGTATCCTCGGACATACTCAGTTTCATAAAAGCCAGAGAGAGGGGAAGGGAAGGCAGAGTGAATGTTTATAGTCAGAAGATGGGAAACACTCACACTTGCCTATAGCCTACTAAGAAACTGGGATATTTATTTCTTCTTTATGATTCTAGAGCAGCAGGAAGATACAAGCTGTTCCACTGAGAATGCACAGAAAAGCGGTTCTGTGATGCGAGGCTGCGGATGGCATACGGAGCACACTCTGTGGACGTAGGATGCAAACGTTCACCAGACCGTCTCTCCCCCCTGGAATCTTCACATGTGAGCAGCGAGCCTGCGAGGGACTGGCCAGCTGGTGCTTGCCTTGGCAACAGAACACCGAACTCCTCCCCAGCCCTGCTCCAAGGGAAGGGTTTTTCTTTGCAAAACTGTGAGGGTCACCGGAGGAAGTGGCAAGTGCAACACTCTCTTTGGATGTTTCTTAGGGTTAGAAAGTGAATGATATCAACATCTAATGAGAGGAGAAAGACATGCACATTTAATCTTCCCAGGGGCTGGGACCAGGCCCGTCTCATTACCACCTCCGCTACCTGCGGTCTTCCCTGACACTTCTCCTATTACTTTCCGACCGCTGTGCCAGTCACTGTATCTGAGCTGCGGCTGCTGTGCGCTGCATTTGATACAGAAGTGAAAAGAGCACCAAAGCCCCGGTTCAAATGTCTTTTGTACTCCATGGGAAACAGGCCGCCAATTCAAATATGGTCACGGATCATAATCAGAGTTTTGGCTTTGCTAAATTCATTTAGAAGAATTTCCCTTTTGAAAAGCATAACTGAAGTGTTCATTAGGCATCCATAAAAAATGTCAAGCTGTTGTCTGTCTTCCAGGGAGGACTGACTTTTAGAACAAATGAACCACCAGCATTTTGATGGTTTTTATCTCTGAATTTGAGAGAGAGAGAGAGAGAGAGAGAGAGAGAGAGAGAGAGAGAGAGAGAGAGAGAGAGAGAGAATCTAATAGAGTGCTACTCTTGAGATTTTAAAGCAAATATCTGACTATCTAAATATTCATAATTCCCAGTCTCGTTGGAGACTGGAGAAGAGGATGCAGAAAATGAAAATATAACCACAAATGCAAAAGTGTCAGAACTCTCCTCATTCCTTCCTTCCCTTTCCTTTCTTTTCGCCCCTGATTTTGGCAAGTCACCAATTCTTTCATTCCTTTCAGAGAAGAAATCTCTTGAAGCAAGAAAATCTAGCTTTTCTCGCAGAGTATCCAAGACAGCATGGTAGAGGAAAAACGGTATGGTTAACTCCAGAGAGCACACATTTGGTAAGAGTTTTTCAGCCCAAATAACAGACACAATCATTTGTATTCCCAACACTTTCCCAGTCATTCTGGGGGGAGAGAATCACAGCAGGCTTGGCGTGCGCCCCTCACCTCTCAGCCCCACGCTGCATAAATTCTGAATGTAGCAGGATGGGAGCCTTCAGTGTGGGTAGTGGAGATTTAAATGCAGACATAGAAGAATGCTTGGTTGCATGGGGCGGATCCTAACTGATAGGAAGTCTTGGCACTTAGTTTACTCTTCATTTCTTCTGGCAAACAGAGTTCAAAACAAAATCAGAAACTTACTTCAGGAACTGGGGCCTGGGATTTAACCGAGTGGCACAGAGACTGCCTGGCAAACATGAAGTCTTAAATTTGAGTCCAGGTGTCTGCCTGCCACCCCTGAAAAAAAACAATCAAACAGCATCACACAGGTAAAGAAAATCTCTGCGGCAGCTTTGAGCACCAAAGTCCCCGTGGCCTCTCTTCTTTGCAGAGCAGGAACTCCTGGGCTCCTGCCCCCCACACCGCCCCTCTGCCATCTGGAAGCTGTGACAGTACAGACTGTCGGGCACTGGAGGCGCAGATGGTGGCTTGTTCTGAGATGGCAAGGACTGAGTGCTCCTTAGTAGCAAAGTGCCTACTTCGTGACAGCCACTGTTGCGCTGGCGCTGGTGGGGATGGTGTCCTGCCCCTCCCAAACCCTTGGGAGTTCCTTTCTCAGGGCTTCCAGTACCATGTCCAGGTTCCAGGGGCTGAGCCTCTTCCTCTGGGGGGAGCACCGATGGGAACCTGGCCCTGGGGAGCCAAGCCCTGGGAAGTGTTTTTTCTTGCTCTCCCTCCCTAAATTTTGTTTTTTGTTTTTAAGGAATATTATCTGTCTAAAAATGTCATCAGACAAGCAGCAAATGCTGCCATGCCTGAGCTGGTAGAGAATGACAAAGGGCTGATTGGAGGGCAGTTAGAAAGTACAAGGGTGGAACGGAGATCGAGGGCAGGGATTCAGGAATATTCTCTATCTATAGGCTGGTGGTTTTGTTGCTGGGGGAAATTTTTCAACAGCTAAGAAATATCTCTTGTGCACTCCTTGGGACAGGCCTGGACCACGGCATGCTCTTTCCAAACCTGAGCTGTCTTTCTGCATTTCCTACCTCACCCTGCATCTCTTGGCTCCTGGCAGCCCCTGGGATGGGGAGAGTGAAAAGAAGGTATGCCATTCTCTGGCTAACCCAGGGGCAAAGGGTTTCCTTCCTAAAGCTCTAAATGCTGCCCCAAGGCCATTTAATAATCATGTTGTTAATTGAGAGAGTTAGGTTTTGTTAATTGGGCTTCAGCCTTTCTCCACCCCTTTCTCAATTAATGCAATTTCCTTCAGAAGGAGGAAATCCCCCAGTGTAGGTAGCCCCTTCCAGCTCAGCCTCCTCAAAATGGCCAGACAGGCATTCTTTTTTTATTTTTCTAACAAAATAAAACAAGCAAAAGCCCAGGATTTGTCATCAGCAGTGAGCCCAGTGCAGACAGAGCATGAGCAGAAGGGAAGCCCTAGAACCACTCACTACAAGGACAGTGACCAGGCCAGAAGGGTCTCAGAGGAGCCACCCTGCCAAGCAGCCTCCTAGGGGAATTCACACTGCCCTGAGGAGGGAGCAGCCCAGCCTCCAAGGAAGAGGAGAGAATAAAGTGTAAGACACCCCTTGTCTTGGATGATGAAAGGAAAATACTTCCGTGCTTTCTGGGATCCTGAGAAAATGGCTTTTCTATAACTGTTTCTTGTTTACCCTCACTATGTCTTTGTACAATTTTTATTTTTCCTTAAAAATGCTTTCTAGTTTGGTTTTTGTTTCCTATATTTGGTTCATGTCCTCTCTTTGCATGGTCTTCTGTTTCTTTTATACTTTTCTATTAAGTTTATTTCTACTTCTCCATCCTTTTCTCTCACTATTCTAGCCACATAGGACTGACTATCCATATAAGACAGGAGCATCATTTCAATAGCTTCAGACTTTTAAACATTTAAAGTTATGGGGTAGCCTGGCATGTGGTGCATGCCTATAATCCCATCTCTTAGGAGGCTGAGATAGGAGCCTTACCAAGAATCTGAGTCCACTTTGGGCTACATAGTGAAATCAGAGCCAGCCTGAACTATATAGCAAGACCCTATCTCAACAACAACAACAACAACAACAGCTACACAAAGTAGCAGAGCAGCTACTAGGTTCCAGGTACTGTTCACAATGCTACACAAGGACAGAATAGTAAAAGCATCTTCCTCATACTCAGTAGTAAAAGCATCATACCTCATTCCAGCAATACTTAATGTTTCTTGTCTCTGTTTTCTATGGTAGACCTTACGGCTAGACTTTTATAAGGAAAGCTCAAATTCACCTACTTTAAGATCGGTCACTAAGCGTTGGGACTACAGTATGTACTCAGCACACTGGCTACAGCGTTTCTGTCTTCAATCAGTTTGCTACACAACCTTTCTTAGCTGCTGTTATCCGGTAGCCTGCAGGCCAGTGGAGGTGACTGATATAATATTCAGAGTGCTGCCACAGTGCAGCTCATCCTGTGTGAGTGGGTAGGTCGCCACTGTTTTAGGTACTTTTTGCTCATTGCTGAGATGAAATATCTGACATTCAAAGCTAAAGGAGGACAGGCTTATTTAGCTCATAGTTTACAGAGGTCTCAGTTCCAATGCAGGGTGGCCCAGCAGAGGGGCACTGCAGAAAAGAACCAGAGAATGGCAAGCAGAAGACAGAAAACCAAGCAAGGAAGCAGGATGTCAAGCCTCTCTCTAGCCCTTCCTTATACTGTGTCCTGTCTACTGGTGTTTGAGCTGTGTCTAACGAACCAGTGGACTGATTTAGTGATCATCCACACTCAATCCCAGCACCCTTAATCCTAACATCGAATCATGAATCTGCCACATACTCTGGATTCAAACACATCTGAAAAATCCCCAGTGACTGCATGAGGTCTGGAGGGCCCATCTGGACACAGTCCTAACACATACCTCAAGGAAGTCCCATTCACTGAGAGCAGATGGCACAGTGGTGAAGTTTGGAGAACATGTAGAATTCTCAAGGGTTCCAGTAGGGGATAAGGAGAGGGAAGGAAGGGAGAGGAAGAGGCTAAGATGACTTGGCCTGCTGTATTATAAAGATGTTTTCATTTTCTTGTCAGAATTCAAAATGCGGAAGCATTTTATTGAAAATCTGGATTTTAATTTATTTTATTAGAGATTTGGAAAAAATGATACTGACTGGGCCTGGCTTCCACAGAACAGCCTTTAGGAGCTCAGTGCTGGGGATGCCTCTTCTCAGATGGTGCAGGTATGGCCTTGCTCCCTAGTCCCCAGTGCTGTGGCCCCAGTGTCCAGCATCACCAGCTTAGCCTCACTGTGTGGCTTCCACAGGGCTCAAGGTACAGCTCTGGCTTGAGTGCCTCCCCTTGTGCATTAGTATCTTGGGGTTCATAGAGGTGTCTTAGTTACTTTTTACTCATTGCTGGGACAAATACCCGACACTCAAAATGAAGGAAGGAAAGGTTTATCTCACAGTTTGTAGAGGTTTCAGTCCATATTTGGCTGGCCCAAGGTTGGGTGGAACAGGGCAGACAGCGTCCAGTTCATGGCAGTGGAACAGCAACAAAATGGTGGCAGAGGTAGCCAACCAAACAGAGCAACAGAGAGCAACAGCTCTAGTCTGTCTCTCTGTCTCTCTTTATATTCCTACCGGGCTCTCTGCCTTAGGATATCCACCCTAGACCACACCTATAGTCCCAGCCCTACTCAGACTGATAATCCCATCAGTACTAAAACACATAATCCCAGTGACTCATGAGTCAAGTCTCATTCTATAGAATTACCCACCCAATGACTACATGAGGCTTTGCGGGGACAACTAGACATAAACCATAACAAGAGGTACATTGGAAGAGAAGCACAGCGCCTCATCCCGGGGTGTCACTTTCACTTGGAGGTGGGAACTTTGGTATGGGAAATGCGTATGTAAAGAGTTGATATTTTCTTCTATATCTCAGTGGACAGTGAGTAATTCTGAAGCGTGATGATGGGGAAAGTAATAATGGAATGATGTGTTTGTCAGGCCACTAGAAAATGCTCCAGATAAATGCCTGCCTCTGGAGAACCTCTAAATATAAAACTTGAGAGGAAAAACTGGCATATTCTCCTATGCAATGAAGGAAAAATCAGAATTTCTCATTCAACTTAAGGGCTTAATGGAGAGTCCTGTATTCAGTGCATGTATTACTCATGTTCTTGATTGCCAACCTTACATAATATATGCTGTTTAGCAATTTGAAGGAAGAAATAAAAGATGATGATTTATTATGTGTTGTTCTAATTCAGGCCTGAGTTCTAGCAGGCGTTAAAGGACATCTGGTGGATAGTCAAACACATTAAGTGTAATGGTCTGTTAATACTTCTTTTTCCTTTTCCTCTTGTCTCTATTATTAAATTTGTGCTTGTATTTTATATCTTCAGGGTAAAAAAAATGATGGTTTGGTATAACATCATGTACATATATTATACCAATGATTATGTCAATGATCATGGCATGTAAGTGATTACTACAACCAAACCAACTCCTCATCTCTTTATCTCACATAGATCCCTGATTTTGTGTAGTGAGAACAGCACCTAAAATCTATGTTTGGGGCAAGTTTGAGCAATATGTTATGATATTATTAACTGCAGTGCTTGTGCTGTACATTAGATGCCTGGGTTTATTCATCTCCCACCAGGACCTGCAACGTCCTTAGGGATGGTTGTCTTCAACCTTTGTGTATTCCCTCTAGGGTGCTCCTTGGGGTCTGGCAAAGAGGATACTTAAATATAAGGCTTTGAAGGATGTTTCTATCATTCTAAGCTGTAATAGTTTCCTTTAATCATGGAATTTTTGCCAATTTTGATTTAATTGAGCATAAAGTGTCATTGAACGCTCCAACTACTTTTGGGTTTACCTGATACCAGAAAGGGATTATTGACTGAAGAATCCTTTTTAACAATTGTAAAGAATATTTCACTAATATTTCAAAGGTTAATTAAGACTTCAACAGCTCACGTAGAAATTAAGAAGTGTGACTTTATTTCCCATAAGTAAATTAATTTTAGTGTAGCAATGCAGAATATACCTGCAGACTAGATATCTTGTATTTCCAGGAGCATTTGCCCTTTTGTATTACACTGAATCAGGTATCTTAGTTAGGAACCAGTGAATTCAATTTGCATTTATGTTTTTTTAAGAAAATACTTTTAACTTCATTTATTTATGTTATGGCTGGCTCAGCCTGCTGTGGGGATGGTACTGACACAATATGTGGTGCCAAAGATCCAACTGTAGTTCCTGTGGTTGCCAGAGCAGGTGCTTTAGACTGCTGAGCTATCTTACCAGCCCCTTGTAGTTATGTTCTATTTAACATATTTTTCTTCATGAATAAAGAATGCTGCAGAGACTAAGGTTTGGCAACATTAAATCTTCTGAACTTTATTTATCTATTTATTTTTATTTTTTAAATTAATTAATTTTAATAAAAAATATCAACATGTTATTTTGACAACATATCAGTAGTACATTCAGAAAAATTGACACACTGCATATTGTCCTTACAATAGTAATACAGAGCACAGGGTGTGGGTATGACACACCTTCCAATTGATATTGCTAAGGAAAGAAAACAAAAGAAAAAAAATTCTTCTCTTTGACTAAGAGGAAACATGCATACACAGAACAATGTTTCACAATTGCAGTGGGCCACCAGTGAAACTGACAACGTTGGAGGCTGTTGATCCAAGCCTCCTACAGCTCATCACACCAATCGAGCTCTGCGTTTCAAGCCTCGTAACTGAACTTCATTTAGTCTGACTATACATGAAGTTTCTACAGAACAACACTGCACCCACATTGTCCTCAGAGGACCAGTGGAAAATGAACAGGTGTGTTAAGACCTGAGTCCTTCCACCAACCTGTGGCCTGAGCGTGCATTTGCCCCACCTAAAATGGTGATTTCTTCCCCCTGTCTCACTTATTCCTGTTAGCAGACACTGGGAACTGCTCGCGCTTTCCCAGGGCTGAAGCTTGGAAAAATTTTAGATAATCAACTTCAAAGAAATTGGGGAGGGGCATTCCTCTATTCCCTGCCCATTTTTCCTCACTGGTAATTCAACAGGGGGTCTTTAAGTACATTATTGCAGCCTCCCTTACTCTATAGGATATGGTATTAATATGCAATAACTCTTGGCCATTTGACTGATTGCAAGTTAATACTGAGTCACAACAAGGGACTCCAATCCTACCAGATCTTTTCCCTTTCTTTGAATGCCAGGGTCATGCAAGGACTCGGAAGGCTGGAGTTTTGCTTTGTTTTTCTCCCAAGGGCAAAGCCATGCACTTTGATGTCTGTATTTGCGAAATTAGAAATCATTGCTCAGACTGCCAGGAGAAGGTGAGGGTCAAGAGCACTGCCAATGTCTTTGCTTACTTCATTTTCTAGGGCTGCAATACATTCATTCTTGAAAAAATAATAAGCACAATTCCACATACAAATTCAGAAAATAGCTTTTTTTTTGTGCTCTGGTGATGAGATGGCAGTTCTCACAGGACTCAGCAAGGCTGACTAAATGAAGGCTAAGGCGGTCCACGGAGGACTGCACCCAACTCTGTGTTTTCACTGGTGGGGAGGATTGGCTCCTAGGGCAGAGCTGAAGTGTGTGGAGAAAAGATTGCTCCAGGTCAGGATTTGAATCTGGGGAAAGGTTCGTGGAAGATTCTGGTGGTCTTCAGCACTCGCTAGTTTGACACTCTTGAAATTTGTATAATTCTGTTGTATTTTCCTCCTTTAAGGTAGTTAAGGTAAAGTTAGAATTATTTTTAATTTTTTTAAAGATAGTGCAACATAGTATAAAACAGAAAAAAAATACAAATGATAATTTCACTAAACAAAATAAAATGAATTTTGTAATATTTCTCTATTGCATAGTGTAGTCTTCAACTTAGTTGTTCGTATTACCAGATATATACATGCAAAAGTGAATGAAGAAACGGAAAAAGAAAAAATATATAGGAAATTAAAAAGAGGGAAAAGATGAAAGAATTCAAACAAGGAGACACAGAAAATTAAGCACCAACCGCTCCTTTCCATAGACCAGCAGAAATTCACAGTGCAGCTTTGCAAACCACCCTGCTTACATATGTAGATAAATCTCTTTCTCCCATTCCCTCTCCTGTCATTCTCAACTCAGCAATTCCTTCCTTTTCAACAGATTCAATCTCTTTTGCTGGTGTCTATCATACCCTTCAGATTTTATTTTCTCTTTCAGGCTCTCACACTCAGGAGATGATGCAATGTTTGCACATGTGGGTCTGATTTAATTCACTTAAGGAACAGCGCTATCAAAGTCTAACCAATGTATGCATGTAATCCTTAAAATTTGATATGTTTTGACATATGTGTATCCTATGCCACTTTAGACAGGTTAAATATCTAAGTGGAAGTGAGTCAAGCAGAAGTTAAAGGATTTGTGCTTCTGACGCACATCACGGACCATATGAAGAGTAACTAACTCTCCCAGGCAAAGTACGTTGGGAGTTTTATAAGGTGTGTTGACTTTATGTTCAGCTGTGCTACTGAATTTGGTTTTTAAAATTTGAAGTCTTTTGATGAAGTATTGATAGTGGATATCCTTGTCTTGTTCACCAATCTGTGTTTGAAGTTTTAGGACTTAAAATACTTCACTTGAAACTCTTTTTGATGAGAGGGTTTGTGTTGAGATTTCAGCCATGATTTCAACATTCTTTCCTTTATAGCTGACATTTTTCCCTATCAGCTTTTGATATTTCATTTTTCTATTCTGAGATCGTAATTATTTGTGTCTGAAATAAGATTTATTTTGATTATGGCTAGCTGGAACACTGTATGCTTCATTTAACTGTATTTCAGATTCTTTTTCCATGCTTCAGAATATTCTGCTGTTATTTCTGCAAACAGTCTTTTTATGTCATTTGTGATAACGCTGGCTGTTTCATTGATGCCTCTTACTCTTATATATTTCATCTGCATCACCTCGCAGCTGTTGTATTGTTGTTTTCTTATTCCTTCTTATTTTTAAGAGATCTTTTCTTTCATGATCACTAGTTACAATGCTGACTTCAAGGTCTGTAATTCTATCTTCAGTTTCATTAAAGTATTTTTACCAGCTTTTATTGGAATTCTCAATGTGATGGATATGTGTTTGAATCTTTCACGTATTCTAGTTCTTTCCTGTATTGCTTTTTCAGTGTTTCCATCATTTTCCGATTCCCTTCTATGTTTTTATAATCTGTCTTCCTTAGACGTATTGAGCAATTCTTTCATAATTGTTGTCATTTATTATTATTATTATTAATTATTATTATTTACTGAGAGGTTATTTCTGATTTAATTTCCTTCATAGCCTGATGAAGTTTCTTTACTTTGCTTGCTATCATCTCAGAAATTTCAATGCTATGATTTTCAAGTTCTGTATGATCTTGTCTCCTGGACTTGTTTTTGTGTGGGCTGGAGGTCTGAAATTGCCTTTTGTTCCTTTCTGTTTTTATTTTTGAAGCTCCCAATATTCTTCCTGATTCTGTAGCAATGATAGAGTGGCAGGCTATGGATGAGTAAGGCTCTCAGGAGAGTTGGAGTTCAAGGTAGGTGTTATGATTTATGTCTAGTTGTCCCCCCTAAAGCCTCATGCAGTCATGGGGTGGGGACTTCTATAGATTTAGACTTGATCCATGATCCACTGGGATTATGTGATTTAGTGCTGATCTAGAGTTTGAGACTTGATCCGTGATCCCTGGGATTATGTATTTTAAGTACTTCTGGGATTATGGGTGTAGCCTAAGGCAGATAGGCTAAGGCAGACAGCCTGATGTAATTTAAAAATAGAGACAGAGTCACGCTGTTGCTCTCTGCTCCCCTGGTTGGTTGGTTTTCTCTGTCGCAATTCTTGCTGTCTTGCCATCATGAACTAAATGCTCTCTGCCCTGTTCCACTCAGCCCTGGGCCAGCTGAATATGGACTGAAACCTCCACAAACTGTGAGGTAAATAAACCTTTCCTTCCTTCATTTCGGGTGTCGGGTATTTATCCCAGCAATGAGTAAAAAATAACTAAGACAGTAGGGTCAGCAAAGCTCCCACCCCAGTTCATTGTGGCTTTCACCTCAGTGAGGGAGGTGCCAAACTGCAGCTCAAAAAGGATTGGATGATAATGAGGGCTGGCTGAAGTTCCACAAGACTCTCTGTATGGTGGGTGGGCATATAGTATGGCTCACTAAGGCCCGCACAGTTCATTATGGCAGTCTTCCTGGGCGATGAAGGGTGGCTGGTGCTTGTCTGAACTCTAGAGAGGGCTAAGGGTATCAGGGCAGTGTTCAACATATCCCCTCAGCAGCCCCTCTTCGGAGGCAAGTGGCTGGGGCTCAGTTGAATTCTGGAAAGTGTGTGCAGTGGTGTAGTGAGGTACACTGGATCCTTTCTAGCAGTCTTCAGGGTGAGGATTGCCAGCTGGGACTCAGAGGACCCCTGGCAAGTGTAGAGGGGGCACAGTAAGGCCTACTGGAGCCCTGGCAGTCTTCAAGGTAAAGACCTGGGATTATATTAATGTTTTTCTTGCCTGTATTTTATCTTTTATTGGTTTAGTAATTTTAGATTTATTTTGGTTGTTTTCCAGTGGTTGTTTTAGACTTTGTAGTATTTCCTTTAAATGTAATTATGATGTATATTTAGATGCTATCTTTCTCTTTATAGCCCAAGAACCTCAGAAGAGCATGTTTCCATTTTTCTTTCCAGCTTTTATGCCAGTATTATTATTCATTTTATATCTGTACATGTTATACTCCACCAACTATATTCTTGTACAGATCTAGAGATCACCTATAAACCATTTCCCATTTATTTTACTGATGCCTTTTAATAGTTTTTGTTATGTAAGTGTACAGGTAATGAGTCCTTTTAGCTTGTGTACACCTGTAGGTCATTACTTTGCCATTGCTTCTGAATCATGTTTTATTTGGTATAGGCTGATGGGGTTTTATTATTCAATATGTTCAAATTATTGTTATATTCTTTGTTGTAGCCCTTGTGATGTCTGCTATTGTCTTTACCTTTGTTTCTTTACATTTGTTGGGTTTTATTTACTGAATGTTTTTATTTTTCATTGGTTTAAAGCAATGTCATGATGATTTGTTTTTCTGTTTTAATTCATGTTGTTTTGGGTTGAGCTGCTTGATTCTGAGTATTTATATTTGCTATCAAATTTGGAAAAATACGATTAACAATTTTAATATTGTTTTATATACTAGCCCTTTCTTTTCTGCTTAAAATTCTTTCCAGATGCATTGAGACTTGGGAGATTATGGGAGAAGATGGTGGCCCTCACTAATTCCTGGGCTGTTCAGGCTCTGCCAGTGTCACATTCTGCCATTGCTGCAGTAGCCATGTTTGCATTTCATGGCCTTCCTTACAACCAGCTCCATCATGCAGTCTTTCCTCATGGCAAAGGCACGTGCTCCTCTGTTAGCGGGGTTGTGGCCACCATGTTCAAAGTAGCAGGATTCCTGGGACAATATGTTGAAAACCATATTGTCGTGAATAGCTGGGATCAAGGTGATTTTACTCTATCGCTGCGATACTTATGACACCATGCATCTTTGACCAATGGGTGACCTGGGTCAGATTATCTTTCTGGAGTGGGATGCAAGAGACAAAGAGTCTACCCAAAGAACAGTGCAGCACAGCAATGTGGTCACCAGCCTTGCTGGATGAGACTCGGAAACCACAAACTTTGGTTTTGAGGATGTTTTTGTGAAGATTCCCCAAGCAGTGGCTCAAGTATCCGAGGAAGTTGGAGTTGAAACATTCATTCATATTTCTCATCTGAATACTGAAATTAAAATCTTCTAGATACCTGAGAATAAGGATGCTGGAGAGAAAGAAGTGAGAAGCGCATTTCCAGAAACCACAGTTATAAAGCCATCAGACATCTTTGGAAGAGAGGATAAATTCCTCAATCATATTGCAAATACTCATTTGTTCGTGTGCCTCTTATTTCCTTGGGCCTGGAGATGGTGAAGCAACAGGTGTATGTTGTTGATGTAGCTAAAGTAATTATTAATGCAATTAAAGATTTAGATGCTTGGCCCAAACCTTCACCTGCTTTGGGCCAAGTTGGTACCTCCTCTTTGACCTTGTGTGGTACCTCTATGCTGTGGCTTACAGACCTTTTCTCGCATACCCCACACCACGTTTTGTCTATCGATGGGTGGCAAGGCTCTTCGAGATGAATCCGTTTGGGCTCTGGACAACAAGGGATAAAGTAGAGCAGATTCACATCACAGACAAGCTGCTGTCCCACCTGCCCGGCCTAGAAGACCTCGATGTTCAGACAACACCACTAGCGCTCAAGGCCATCGAGGTGCTGCGGTGCTACTGTGTTTCTACTGAGAAAGACACTGAAGCCTGCCAAGACTGCCAACTTGTAGTGGTCCTATACAGAGAGCTAAGATCTCTCTATTAAAACATGTGTGGTTAGATTCTGCAGCATTGTTTCTTGGTTTGCAAAAGGAAAAAATTCCATTGCTTTAGAATTTGAGCGTGGTTCTCTCTCTCTCTCTCTTTGATACATCTCATTCTCTGAAGTGATGAAGATTTTGAATTTCTGTGTACTGAGCTAAGCTGTTTGTAGCATATGTTCTAGAAGACCAACCCCCAAATATTATGATTCTAGATAATGTATGGTTGTTTCCAATGTAAATGGGAAAATGTACAGTGCCCCATAACTAATTTGAATTTATTCACCCTTTATACATTTTAAAAATTTATTTTATTTCTTTGTTTTGGTACTGGGAATAATACTTAGGGCCTTGTGCTTGGCAGGCAGGCACTGGACCTCTGAGCTATATCCCTAGGCCCTAGAAATTTATTTTAAAGATGCACTTCAAGCAGTGGTACACATGGAGAGTCATCAGAGTATAGGGTGAATGTTTAAATTTAATTCCTGCCTGGAAGTAAAAGGTGTATTTCATTTACCCCCACCCCAGTCCTCCACCCTTGGGATCCCATTGCTTTTGGCACTCGGAAGCAGTTCTGATCAGAAAGGCTGTGAGTGCTGGGGCTGAGTGCCGTGCGGCAGGGAGGCAGACTCACGAAGCATCTCACTGTGTCCTCATCCACCTGTTCACTGACTCTGCACTGCAGTGTCTGACTTGTCCAAAGTCACATGACCATGGAGGACCAGCATCTTGAAGTGATCAAGATGTGGAGGCAACCCTGTTGGTGCAGCTGAAGATGTGGGAGAAGGCTCCAGGGCTGCTTCATGGTGAGATGAGAGGAGCCTGCTCTGAGCAGCAGCGTTTTGTGTGAGGTCAGTGACAACGCGTCTTTCACTGTAATGGTATTTTGAAATCGGGCATTCACCATATTTTTTGATTACACCTTTGTAGACACGGATTCTCAAAACCTTAGGATCTTGCTTGGATTTGAGCTGAGGCCTCCTGCCCATTCAGTTAGGAATCTTTTTCCTTGCAGAAGAGATACTTCAGCCTCTTTGCCAGTGATACCAGTACCAGTCTCGGCACTATATGATTAAACGCTCATAATATGGTGGAGCTAACCATTGCCATCCTCAGCACTCAGCTTGGCCAGTGCTCTCCACTGGATTTCAGCTCCCTGCTCTGTAGAATGGGGATGTCTCTAAGCCAGTAATACCCAGGGAAAGGTAGCGTGTTGGAAGTGAGTTCTGCCCACTGCTGTGCTCCAACGTCTTTAGTCCTGGAGCGAGCAGCAGTGTAGCCCCTACATCGGGAGCATCAGCACCTCCATGCGCCTGTTTGAAATGTGGGTGCCCAGGCCTCCCCCCAGCTCTGTTAGAGTGGAGCCTGAACTCAGCCAGGTGTCCCAGATGCCTGTTGGCCCACAGAAGCCTGAGAAGCAGTGCTGTCTAGAAGAGCTGCCAAAGATGTGTGTGGGGCCCAGGCCAGTGATCTGCATTACTGAGCATCAGAGCCTCCGGAAGGAGGGCTGGAGCTCTGTGTTCATTAGATATGCAGTTTATGCTTGGGTACTCTAACATGTGAGAGCCGGAGTACCGGGACGTGGAGCCTAGTTCAGCTTTGTGTATTTTTCTTCAGAATAGAGATCTCCTTGTTTTGGATAAGTGGTCAGCAGATGCACAGAACGAGAATTCAGCCAGGATGCATTTTGCTCCCTATCACGCGTAATGCCCTTTTTACAATGTATTTTATTGTGTACCCTTTATTACCCTGATAGGAAAATCATAGTTCCATGTTGTCATCGCACCCACTTATGCAATCAGAATGAAAGTAGTACATGCTAAGGTGGCCTGTGTGTGGGTGTGGACACAGTGACAGTGAAGGCTCAGTGAGGTCTCACCTGCTTCTGTCTGTGGGCCAGCCTCCTGCACGCCATAGCAAAAGATGCAGACTGCTCCTCTGGCGCTGGTGGTGTAGCCTCTTAATGTTGTGGGTGGCATCAGTGCCATTGCTATTCTTTGAAATAGTGAGTGGCTTTTCATAAAGTGCAGGGCAAACACAATTTAATTGTTCTAATCACTTTCTCATGGTAGCACCAGACACCTACAGCTTATAGGAGAAGTGTGTTTTGGCTCATTTCTGCAGTCCCTGTTGGACCTGCTCCAACTGAGGACATGGTGTGGCAGAAGGGCCTGGCTGGAAGAAAGTGGCTCAATTCGTGGCCCAGAGCTGGAGGAAGTATCCCCCTTCTGGCCACACCTAGTGGCCTGCAGCCCCCTACCAGCCAGTCAACAGTATCACTCTCACGACCCAGTTACATCCCCAAAGCCCCACCTGTGAGTGCGTGGAGCCTTTAGGAGACATTTTTGCTTGAAACTATGCCAGTAACGCTCCTCAGATTTGCACGAAAACTTTATTTTTAGAAAGCTGGCATATGTTAAACTCACTCCAAAGGTCCATTATATCTATAAGATATAGATTCTGAGTTTAGACAGCTGTTAATTGAAATGTGTTTCACGTCTTCATTTCTGTGTTCTGTACCGTAGTAGGTCTACCATTCCCACTTCCCACTCACCAAGCGTGAGCACAAGCCTTCAGGAGTGCATGTTGCAGCGTCTGCTCGCAGAAGGCCTGCTGCTGATGCTGCCACGAATGGCCTTGTGTGAGCAGCTAGGCCTGTGAGGAGGAAAACGGTGTTTCCAAGCCTCACCCCATCCACCAACTTGTACCAGCCGATGGCACTGTCCTCGGTGCTCATTGGGCAGTCAGGCATGGCCCACCCTTGGTTCAGAGCTGCCTGAAGGCAAGACATACAGATTGCCGCCCCATCATGAAAATGCCAATGGCAGGACACTGGTAAAAGCAGTGATAGCTCAGTGTAGACCTTTAGGTTTTCTGGAGGGCAGTTAATTATCAAGAGGTGGTCAAATTATATAATCTTTTGAAGTAATAAGACTAATATTTAAACTTAACAAATTTGTTTATGAATCTATTTAAATTTAGCAGAAGTTATCGAGTTCCTTAAAGTTTTTGAAGATGTTTTAAAGTACATTTTTAAATTTAACCAATTTTTTTTTTGAAGCTTTACAACCATGTCAGGTACTTGAAACATTCTACTAAAGCTTGCAAATTAATTGTATAAGTTATCTTAAAAGCTAGTAATAATTATAAACATTAAAATGCTTATTCATTTCAACTTAAAAATCAAAATCTAATTTAAAAAAATATATATTTTATACTGGAAAAAAGATGCATTGACCCTTGCTTCATTTTCAGATTTTCTAATGTTTTATTTGAGATTTAATTTTTGTGCCTTTCAATATTTTATAATATTAAATCACCTGTTAATCTCATTCACTATTTTAAAGTATAAGACATTATATTTTAAATAGCTACATTATTTATTATTTTATTCATTATTTATTATAATTATTCATTATTTTAAAATATAAGACATTCATTTATTTTTCAAAGTTTGATTTGGGTTTTAAATATTTCTATGTAATTGATATGTTTATTCTTTCCTCTTTTTAAAAAATGTATGTATATAGTTATAAATTTGTTTACTTATTTATTTTTCTTTTTGAGTCAGGGTCTAACTATGTGGTTCAGGCTGGCCTTGAGCTCACTTTTGTAGCTCAGGCTGCTCTTGAACTCGCACCGATCCTCCTGCCTCAGCCTCCCAAATGCTGAGATTATAGGTGTGCACTACCATACCCAGTTTTATAGTTATAAATTTTAGTGTACTTATAATTCTAGCATTTGTTTTCTTTCTGAGTTTTTTAAAATTTAATTTAATTTTGAAGAGTAAAAACGAAAGCAAAAGCAAATAGTAGAAACAAAGCCAGAAACAGGGTAGCATACAATAATATGTATATTACAGATTTTTAAAACAGAAAAGCAAATTAACAATGGCTGTTATATTACATATAAGTATTGTCAAATCTGTTGCTCAGATTAACAGATATAGTTTGCAAGATTGGACAAAAATTGAATATTAGTGCTTACTTTTGATAAACAAGTTTTTCTTATCTTTTAATTTTTTTAAAAAAGTTATTTTAAAGAAAGTATAATAATAATTGATAAGAGATTAGAAATGGTACACATTTGGAAGAACATGATTTTTACATTACCCATTGCTGTCCTCAGTGTAGTTGATTAGATCACAGATATCAGCATACAGAGTTAGTGAAGTGAAAATTCCAAACATTAACCCATATATAACATATAGATATATACTTTTTTTGTGGAACTGGGGATTGAACTCAGGCCCTTATGCTTGCCAGGCAAGCACTTATTCTACTGAGCTATCTCCCCAGCCCATTAACCAATATTTAAAAAAAAAACTGATAGAAATTATTAGTGCAATCATCTTAGCCATCCTGTTTGTATACTTGATTTTCCCTCTTCTTTTTTCATATCTTTTTCCTTTTCTTCATTTTCATTGTTTAATCCTTGTTCAATTTTTTCATATTTTACCATATCTATTATACCTTTCAGATTTTACTTATTCTTTCAGGTTCTTACACTAGGGAGACAATATTTACACATGTGGGTCAGATTTACTTCATGGATGTCTTTTAATATTTTTTGCTGTGTAAATGTACAGGTGATGTACAGGCTACATTATGAGTATAGTCTTTAGTTGCATACATGTACCTATAAAAGCCTCAAGTTTGTCTTTAAAGCTGAGTAATACTCCACTGTATAAAAATACAACATCTTTTTCATCCATTCCTCATGTGATGGGCATTTTGATCTTCTATCTAGAATACATAAAGAACTAAAAAATACTAAGTCCCAAAATTTAAAGACCCAATGCAAAAATGGACATCTCAGATGACTATACACTTCTCAGAGGAAGAAATACAAATGCCAAATAAATACATGAAAAAATATTCCCCAACACTGACCATTTGAGAAGTGCAAATCAAAACAACATGAGATACTATGTCACCCCAGAAAGAATGGCTTTCATGAAGAAATCAGCTAATAACAAATGTTGGGGAGGCTGTGGAGAAAAAGGAATACTTCTCTGCTGTTAGTGTGAATGTAGACTGGTACAGCCACTACAGAAATCAGTGTCAACACTCCTCAAAAAACTAGGACTGCAAATCCCATTTGACCCGGTTATTACTTTTGTTGCTATTTTTCCCCAAAGAACTGAAAACATCATACAATAATGATATATGTGCACCATGTTTATAGTAGCACTATTTTTCGTAGTCAGATCTTGAGTTGTTTTTAATTCAGAAATTTTTCTCTTTCTTTTTTGGTTCATATTTTTTTCCTTTTCAAAATACCAAATATCTAAATTTGGTGCTACATATTATAAATATTAACTTGTTGATCCCTATGTATTTATATGTGCCTGCCAAGTTTCTTGAGCTTTGTTCTGGGATTCATTTATATTCTTTGCAAGCATTTTGATCTCTTGAAATTGGGTCTAAGCTTTTGCAACTTGATCAACTCCATAGTGTTAAGGCAGCCTCCTACCCTGGGAATACTGCCAGCAACAGGGAGGCAGAGGTGTGAGCAACCTCAGCTGCTGTTGTCTCTACCGATTCTCACCTGTCCCAGATTAAGCAGTTATGTATTTTTTAATTTCTAACCCATGTTCTTATTTTATTTGTTTAATGCATCTAGTACAGGTCTAGAGGGTTGCACTACACAGATTGGACTTGTAGTGATCCTTCTGCTTTCAGCCTCCCAAGCCCTGGGATTATAGGCAGGCACCTCCACACCCAGTCTTAATCACTGTCTCAATGTGCCCCAGGGGCAGGGCTGGCACAGCATGAGGAGCTTTGAACCTCCGTCCCTGTATCTGCCTAAGCAGGTAATTTAATCGGCTAAGATATCTGGCCAACCCAACACGTTCTTATTAAGAATCCCCAAAATTTGGGGGAATATTGTCAGCTTGGGCTCTAGACCTAACTAAGATGTACTTCGGGTGCTATGGTGAGTTTCTAATGTATGAGCACTTTAATATGTTGCCCCCCTTTTACCCGAACTATTTTGTTGGTGTCGAATTTGAGGTTGTAGGGAACTTGGCACAGAGCAGCTCAGTGAGTGACTCAGTGGGCAGAACTCAGCGCTGAGTTGCTCATTGTGCAACCCAGAAAGGAGGAGTTCAGTGGTGTTTCTCTATAAGGAGGGGCTGAGGCCTGGGCCTGCACCAAGTGAGCTGAGGTATACTGCTAGACCCAGTAGGGCCCAGACCTATGGGAAGCACCTCATGGCACAGAGGTGGCAGGAGGTCAATTAGAAGACTTCAGGATTGAGGGTAGTGCCAAGAGGAAATCGCTATCAGACTCTTAATAGAGAAAGCACAATCTTGGGACATAAGGAAACAAGACTATTTGACACAGAAGAGATATGTAAGGAACAGACTCTTTACAGAGAGTCTCTAATTCCAGTGATACAGCTACTTACAATCAAACTTTCACAAAAAAGTAGCATAGAAATCAAAATGAAGAACTCTCCCTGAATAGAAAATGACAAATGAAGGAGCAAAATGCAATCTTGATGCAATTTCAATGCAATCTCAGGCTCTGAGCCCACCCAGAACAAATCCAGGAGACATTAGCATAGAAGAAATTGGAAGTCACAAACCTGAAATCTCTGAAGTGACAGCAACTGAAGTAAAGAAACAATTACAAAAAATATACAGGAAATCGGATCAGAAATATTCTACCAGGTTAAAAAAAAGAGTTATAAAATTCTTAGAACATTATAACATTCATTAGACAGAATTATTTAGTGTTTCTAAAGAAGACACTATTAAAAAATAGAACAGAAATGGTGAAAACCTGAAATGAACAATATAGGAAAGAAGTAGAATCCATGAAGCAGATTCAATGAGATATACAAGAAATTAAAAACTCCATTAAGGTCTGGCCAGATAGCTCAGAGGATCAAAGCACCTGCTTAGCCAGACACACGGACCAAGATTTGATCCCCAGCATGTCTTGTCAGCCCCGACCCCAGTTTATGCTGACATGGTGATTGAGACTCGGTGTGGTGGTGCACACCTGTAATCTCAGCACTTGCAATACTCCTGAAAAAAGGAGGATCGCTGTGAGTCTGATCTGTGTAGTAAGACCCTGTAGATACTTTGGTAAATACATAAAAAGTAAACAAACACCCCCCCCCAAGCTCCATTAAAAGTTGGCAAAACTGTTTGAATATAAGTGAAGATAGACTGTTAGGCTGTGACAACACCGTAATATTATGGCAGCTAGTGAAAAGGTAAGGAAAGATTTCTTAAAAACAACAAGGATTCAGAAAATAATTCAACATCTGCAAGATGATATAAAGATGAATAACATAAGACTAATAGGCATCAATGAGAAAGGAGGCAACATAAATAGCATAAAAAGAATATGAACAGAAATAATAGCAGAAAGTTTCCCAAATATGAGGAAACAATCTGATATACAGTAACTGAGGCATATAGAAATCCAAATAATATCAACCCAATTAAATCTACACCCAGACATATAACAATCAAGACCCCCAAAACTCAGCAAAACAGTGATATACTAAAAGCTGCAAGAGAAAAGAAACAGATGACATATAAAGGAAAATCCATCAGAATACCAGCTGATTTCTCTCACAAATCATGAAGTCAAGAAGAACATGAAGTATTCCAAGTCCTACAAGAAAACAAATTCCAACCTAGACTGATAAACCCTGCAAAGCTCTTTCAAGTTTAATGAAGAAGTAAAATACTTCTATGACAAAGAATAACTAAAGAAATTAATGATAACAAAACCAACCCTACACAGAATATTAAAAAGCATTCTAGAAAAGTATCAAAATATCTACAACTCCAAGATTAAGAACAGAAAGAACCGATGAAATATGGCAAACAGGAGAAAAGTAGGAACTCAAGAGCAGGAAAATAAAATAACAAACATAAGCCACTGTGTATTAATTATAACCATCAGTGTAAATGGTCTCAATTCACCAATTAAAAGAAATAAATTGGCAGAGTAGATTAAGAAACAAAATCTATGCTTTGACTAAAACCCCCTGCCAGTGAGACTGCAGGGCCAGCACGTATGGGAACTTACACTTACTTGCCAGTGATCAGAATCCTCCCTAGCCATATCCTAGGCCCAGAGTGAGTGTGGAACTTTCAGAGTGCTTGGCACGCCCTAGAGCCCTCTCCAACCAGAATCCAGGCCTGGCATGTTTGGGAACTTCTGCCTGCTTGCTGCTACTAGAACTCCCTGCTCCCACCAGATCACAGGCCCAGGGTGTATGTGAACTTCCACCTGGTAATCAGGTTCCTCTCCACCCAGACTCCAGACCTGGTGATGTAGCGGGAAGAAGCTGAGCACAGCATCCAATCCAACTAGGCATATCTTGACAAGTTCAAACTTGGTAGATCAGGAACCAGTAAGCTGAAATACTTTGTTAGCCCCAGATCTACAAGAGTGTCTTCTTTCTCTTTCTGTTGACCTACAGAGGAGACAACAGATAACCAGGTGAGCTAGTCCACCTGGAAGACTGCAGGTATATTAAGGGGAAGAGATCAGACAGAAAATAGGGAAACTAAATTAAATACAGATTCCCAGTTTAGTATCTGCTTAGCTACACAGACACAATGTTTGCTTTTACTGTCTAAAACACAAACCCATTACTTAGAAAAGTTTGTCCACTGTTGATTATCACTACCTATTAATAGTGATCTTAACCGTAGTTCTGTAAATACAAAATTATAACTGCCCTAACCATATAATCTCTCCTGGGTAAGAATTTTGGTAGGTATTAAGGGTGTGACTTTATCAAAGCACTACATCAAAGGTCAGAGGATAGTGCTATACAAAACGACAAAGAGGAGTAAAATGAAATCTCAGGCCCCAAG
This sequence comes from Myocastor coypus, assembly GCA_004027025.1. Lineage (NCBI taxonomy): Eukaryota > Metazoa > Chordata > Mammalia > Rodentia > Myocastoridae > Myocastor > Myocastor coypus. Next base: position 23,964 of record PVJA010000514.1, read on the forward strand.
CCCATGCAGAACAAATGCAGGAAACAGTAACATAGAAGAAACTGGGAATCACACAGTTGAAATCTCTGAATTAACAGTGTCTGAAGTAAAGAAACAACTACAGAAAGGTAGAGAGGAAATCAGATCAGAAATAATATCTGATGTAATGAAGGATGACTATAATGAAAGAATTAACTGCTTCTAAAGAAGACACTAATAAAAAACTAGAGAAGATTATAAAAATGATGGAATCCTTGAATGAGCAATATTGGAAAGAAATAGATTGCGTGAAGTAGACTTAAAGAGATCCACTGGAACTTAAAACCTCAGTGACAAGCTAGCAAAGCCACCTGAATGAAAGTGAAGATAGCGTTTCAGATCTCCAAGACACTGTTGCCGCTAGTGAAAAGATAAGAAAGGATCTCTTAAAAATAATCAGGATGCAGGAAAAAATAATTCAACATTTTCAAGGTTAACAATATGAGAATAGGCATCAATGAGAAAGGAGTTAATAGAAATGGTACAAGAAACCAGCATAAGTAATATCAGAAAACTTCCCAAATGTGGGGAAACATTCTGTCATTCAGTAACTGAAGCATATAGAATTTCAAATAACATCAACCGAATTAAAAATGCACCAAAACATATAATAGTCAAGATCCCAGAAATCCAGGACAAGAATAACATTAAAAGCTGCTAGAGAAAAGAAACAGACCACATTTACAGGAAAACCTATGAAAATATCGGCAGATTTCTCTTCACAAACTGTGAAATCAAGAAGAGCATGGAACAGAGTATTTCAGGTCCTCCATGAAAACACATTCCAGCCCAGATTGCTCTACCTTGCAAGACTCTCAAGTTTGATGGAGAAATGAAATACTTCCATGACAAAGAACAACTAAAGAAGTTCATGATGACAAAGTCAACACTACACAGATTACTAAAAGATATTCTAGAGTGGTACCAAAATGACCAGAACACGAATGAAAATGGAAAGAATCCAGCAAATATGGCAACGAATTAAACACAGAAGAAAAAGAGGTAAATAACATGTCAAGCATAAGTCAATACATCTCAATTATAACCATCAATGTAAATGGACTTAATTCACAAATCAAAAGAAATAGACTGGCACAGTGGATTAGGAAAGAAAATTCAACAAGAAATGTACACAAGAAATGCTTATAAAGGAATTCATAGGCTGAAAGTCGAAGGATGGAAAACAATGCTACATGTCTCAGCACCTCAGAAAAAAGCAGAAGTAGCATTCCTGTTTGCAGAAAGTCTCAAAATTAAACTAATAATGATCAAACAAAATAAAGAAGGTAATTACATACATGGTTAGGGAAAAAAATCAAGAGGAAGAGGTAACACTCATAAATATGTATGCACCCAACACAAAACACCCAGCAATATAAGACAAATCTTAATTGACATGAAAAATCTAATATTCAATACCACACTCCTAACAGGAGCCATTAACAACCTCTTATCCCAAAGAGGTAGGTCAAGCAGACAAAAAATAGCAGAAGTGAAACAGAATGTAGAATAAATGGACTTAGTGGACATATACAGAGTGTTCCAAACAGCCATACATTTTTTTGAGCTGCATATAGATCATTTTCTAAAATAGACCACATACTGGTCCATAGATTATGCTTAAGTATATGCAAGAAAGCAGAAATTATACCATGCATATCAACTCAACTCAGTGCAATGAACCTGGAAATAAATGACAAAAGAAACCACAAAAAACCAGAAATATGTGGAAATTAAACAACACTCTCCCCAGCAACCAATGGGTTACAGATGAAATTAAACAAGAAATTAAACAATATCTATAATTTAATGAAAAGTCAAGCACAACTTGCCAGAATTTATAGGATGCAATGAAAGCAGTGCTTAGAGGGAAATTTATAGCACTGAACTCACACATGAAGAAAACAGAACAGGAACAAATAAATATCCTAATGCTGCACCTCAAATGCCTAGAAAAGGAAGAACAAACAAAACCCAAAGCCCAAAGATGGGAGGAAATTACAAAGATTAGAACAGAAATTAACTTTGAGATGAAAACAATACAAAGAATTAAGGAATGAAAAAGCTGGTTCAGGATGGCAAGATAGCTCAGCGGTCTGAAGTGCTTGCTTATGCAAGATTTAGACAACTTCAGGGACCATGGTTCAATCCCTGGCACCATATG